>BDMV01000010.1:38415451-38532951 GCA_008326285.1 Oryza officinalis | reverse complement strand
ACCTCTCTCCTCTACACTAGAGAGAGAAAAAAGAAAAAGATTGGGAGGGATGGCGCCAGCATTGTTGGCGTCCTCCTTCGGCCACGTCAGCACCGGGTGTGCCACGGTGACAGGGGGATGCTTGGCACCAATCACTCTAGCGCCTCAAAAAGGATCATTCCTGGTTTTTTCATGGGTCTATTTATAAAATAAGTTTTTCTAAAGGACCAAATTGTAAAAAATCCACTCTGAAATTCCTCCAAAACAAGGCCCTTAACGTGGTTGGTCATGGTCACAATAACAAGGCGTGGGTCAAAACTTGCCACCAAGCAGCAACAGTGGTCGGCTGGAGGCCGTTGGTCCGTCTCTACTGTAGCTTGGTCTCTTGCCATTGTAGATTTCCTTTCCCTGTAAGCTTCCCTTTCCCATGTCCAGATTCTCCTCCCCTGTTGCTTGATTTCCTTTTTCTCTCCTCCTTTTGAATCTTGTACAGCTCTTCCCTTTCGCTTCTTTCAATCCTCTCTTCGGTATCTTTGCTTCTCTTCCCTTTCAGTCATGGCTTCCCAGCAAACCCCCCCTAATCAAAACTCCCTTCATCCAAATGAAAATGATCCACCAGATCCTCTACCACAAATCGCAGCTTCTCTACAGGATCTATGTCTTACTCCTCCCAACGAAGCTTATGTTCTTCTGGAATATTCTCCGGAGGCGGCTCAAGTCGATGCAAATCACAACATGCTTATGAAGGTGGGCTACACAGGTGGTCAAGTCAGAGCAGTTCCTCTAGAGCCTCTCAAGAAAGCTCTACGTAAGGTATGGGGAAGCTGTTTCTTGGACATTTCTCAGGTTGAAACAAATCTGTTTATGGCACACTTTCGTACTTGGGAGGATTTATCCTGGGTTTGGAACAAGCAACCTTGGTTATTGGAGCCTCTATCAGCCTACACCTTCAAGTCTATTATGGTTACAGTCAGATTTTATGGAGTTCCTATGCCCCTTAGATCAGAAGATAATGCAGCAAAGTTAGTAGAGGAGATTGGTGAGCCATCTACAGCTGCCCCCATCATTGAAGAAAATTTGAAGAAGGTGTTAACAGCAGATTTTCGTAATCGACCCGGAGAGAAAAAAGGAAACCGAAGCAGAGAGGAAGGATTAAGTTGGAGTCGGACCAAGCATCGTATCGGACTCGGAGAACGTATCGGACTGGGAGAAGCGCTAGCGGGAAGAGTGTATCGGCCGATACGGATTCAATACGGTCATTGGCCGATAGAGGCTGGAGGCTGACAGAGTCAGCGTGGGCTTGGTCTGGGCTCGAGATAAGCTTCAAGGAAGTTGCCAAATAGAGATAAAGCTCGGTTTTAGGCAATTGTATCTTGTAAATCAAGTAGGTTTAGATCCAATCTGTGGCAAGAGTCTGCTGCAAAGACTTGTTTGTTAGTTAGGGATAAGATCGTGTCCTACAAGGACCCTGTTGTAATCGCGGGTATAAATATCCCGGTAGTTTGTACATAGAAACTCTCTTACAACTAAATACAACAACCGGTTTGTTTCAATCTATTTCCGACGCATCGCCAACCCTCGCAAGAGGTCAACTCCGACGAGTTCTTGCTTTCCCGGAGCAGAGGTAAGAACTCGTGCCCGACGATCTGCATCGTCGGGGCTAGCGTGTCGTTTTAGACACGCTAAGCCTTGATGATGTGATCGTCGTTTATCATGTTTTGGGTGATTTTGACAGGTGTTTTAATTATGCTTCGCTAGCGATTTGCTCATTTTAGGGTTTGTTGCCGACGGCAGTTTAATTATTACACTTGGCCAAATCATTCAATGCATCTTTCATCCCCAAAAGCAATCGGCGGCTTGATTTTCTTTGTGTTAAGTTTCAATTCACACTTTGAGTTGCTATCGACCTTAGTCCTGTTTTGAGATCTAATACAAAGCATGCTTTCGATTGTAATTAAGGATAGCACTGAGGTTTCAGCCGGTCTTGCCTGATATGCATGTTTATCGTAATGTTTTCATGTGTATCTGCCATCTACATGAACAGATCGATGAATATTGATATATCTGCTATAGATTACTCTTTAGGGTTTATCTGTGGTCGACATATTTATATTGGTTGATTGGTTCATATAGATTTGCACTAGAGTATTAGCTAGTGTAGTTATCTTTGTTATCCCTTATTGGTCGATGCCATTAATCGATGTTAATATGTTGATGAAGACCGATAAGATTAGATCCATGCTTTAATCTTATTTTATCACAAGCCGATATAGCTTTGCCCTATCGGCTGGGTCACGACAATGCGACATCGGCCTATCGGCCGATCGGCCATTGTTTTCTAACACGGTTTGCTTGTTTATCTTGTTGATTGCAGATCAAATCAACTGGCACGCTCTACACACGACTAGGCAAGCCTTTGGACTTGCACTGGAGTAAAGCAAACCTCCCAGGCCGCCGTGGAAACGTGGAACCCATTTGGTTGCAAGGCGGGTCGAAATTCTACGCCAACACGCTTTTGGCACGTCCAGTGGGACATCAAGAACACAAGCTTTGCAACTGCAACATGTCGAAGCAGGGTGAGATCTCTGAGGAGAACGTCGTCACCGTGACCGCCGACCAGCTCAACGAGGAGCAAACAGCTAAAATGGACAAGCTGGTCGAGCAGTTCCGGAATATGTACCTGCAAACATATTCTAGGACTCGGCAAGGCACTCTCATTCAAAAAACTAAGATGGTATTGCCGAGCCCTGGAGATGGAGCTAGCACGTCGGCGGCAGCCCACGACCATGCCGTAAAAACTGAAGAAACGCTGCGCCGACGTTGCAAGACCGCATCGACTCCGCAGTCCACTCTGCGCTGGTCAACCAATCGGGGATTCTGGTGAACACCTTGACTAACACGGTCAAGTCAATCTTAGATGGCTCAATTCACCAGTACAAACCTCAGGGGCCGATTTTCTTGCCTGAAAACAAGTTCCTAGCTTATCGGACCTTGAGGACCGATCTGAGTTCAACTCCGCAGCCGACGGCGCCGATCCCGCCTCCATCGGCTCAGCCGGTGCCAACCATGCCGCTGGTCCTAGCCAAGCAAGCGGGAGAAAGTCCCCAGCACATTACGGAAGAGCAGTTTGCGCAGTGGTCAAAGGGGAAACAACCGGTGATCGAGCCGATGCAGCAAGTACCAGTAAACCCGTCATCAGCCGGACAACCTCAGGCCCCTGTGTTTAGTAACCCTCCACCACAGACTGCTTACAACGTTCCACAACCCTCCGGTGCTGAAAGACTTTGGTGGCAACGCATCTGAGGCAAAGGGGGTGTTGAACGTGGAACTCACTGTGGGAAACAAGACGATACCCACCACCTTCTTCGTCTTTGATGGAAAGGGTTCCTATAGCCTGTTGTTGGGACGGGATTGGATCCACGCAAACTGTTGCGTCCCTTCAACAATGCACCAGTGCCTTATACAATGGCAAGGGGACCAAGTCGAGATCATGCAGGCCGATCGGTCAGTACACATGGCCAATGTCGATCTCGTAGTTTGGGAGATGGAGGGAATCGACTGCTTATCCGAACGAGTTTGGGATGCCGATTTCCTCAAAGTGACTGATTGTGATATTGAAATGATTGAAGATCAAGACAAGCAGTTACTTTAACAAAGATGAACCATCCACTGCCTAAGACGAGCAAGCTAGTCCCTACACAGACGATGCGGTGGATGAGCTAGACGGAAAATTGGGACAAGGCTTTACGTCGGCCGATCAGCTTGAAGAGGTTGATATAGGAATAGGTGATAGGCCTAGGCTGACGTATGTAAGTGCTAACCTGCCAAGAGAATATAAAAATAATTTGATAAATCTTTTGAAGGAATTCATAGACTGTTTTGCATGGGAATATCATGAGATGCCAGGGTTAAGCCGATCGATCGTAGAACATCGGTTACCTATCAAACCAAGCTATCGGCCGTTTAAGCAAGCTCCTAGGAGATTTAAGGCCGATATACATGAAGCTATCAAAGCAGAGATAACTAGACTTTACGACGCCAATTTTATCAGACCCTGCCGATATGCGGAGTGGGTTTCCAACATAGTTCCAGTGTTAAAGAAAAACGGCAAGCTTAGGGTGTGTATCGATTTCAGATATCTAAACAAAGCGACGCCAAAAGACGAGTACCCTATGCCGTTAGCCGATTTGCTGGTAGATGCCGCGTCCGGACACAAGATCATCAGTTTTATGGATGGGAACGCAGGCTACAACCAGATATTCATGGCCGAGGAAGATATTCATAAGACAGCCTTCCGGTGCCCGGGGGCAATCGGCCTATATGAGTGGGTTGTCATGACTTTCGGTTTAAAAAATGCTGGAGCTACTTATCAGAGAGCCATGAATTATATTTTCCATGATCTTATCGGCTCACTGATTGAGATTTATATCGATGATGTCGTCGTGAAGTCCAAAGAGTACGATATGCACTTGGCCGATTTACGCAAGGTATTAGAAAGAGCAAGGAAATATGGCTTAAAGATGAACCCTAACAAATGTGCCTTTGGCGTATCGGTCGGTCAGTTTCTGGGTTTCTTGGTACATGAAAGGGGAATTGAAGTTACACAGAAGAACATTGATGCCATTAAAACATCAAGCCTCCAACAAACAAGACCAAGTTACAATCTCTGCTCGGGAAGATCAACTTTGTCCGGCGCTTTATATCAAACCTATCAGGCAGGATAGAGCCTTTCACTCCATTGTTGAAGTTAAAGGACGATCAGGAGTTCGTATGGGGTGATAAGCAACAGAAAGCGCTGGACGATATCAAGGAATATTTAAGTTCTCCCCTAGTTCTAATCCCTCCACGGAAAGGGGTTCCATTCAGGCTGTACCTATCGGCCGATGAGAAATCTATCAGCTCAGTTGTGGTTCAGGACATTGTTGGCAAGGAGAGAGCTATTTTCTATCTCAGTAGGAGGTTATTAGATGCCAAGACAAGGTACACGCCGGTGGAGAAATTATGTCTATGCTTATATTTTTCATGTACTAAGTTGAGGCATTATTTACTTTCCAATGAATGCATTGTGGTCAGTAAGGCCGATGTGATGAAATACATGCTATCGGCCCCCGTCTTAAAAGGAAGAATTGGGAAGTGGATTTTTGTTTTAATAGAATTTGACCTCAGATATGAATCGGCCAAAGCAATCAAAGGACAAGCCCTGACCGATTTCATTGTTCAACACAGAGATGATTCAGTTGCATATGCAGACATTGTGCCCTGGACGCTATATTTCGATGGATCCGTTTGTAGACATGGGTGCGGTATCGGCCTAGTCATCATATCCCATCGGGGGGCAAGCTCTGAGTTTGCTTTTACCATCAAGCCTTATTATACTAACAATCAAGCAGAGTATGAAGCGGTGCTTAAAGGTTTGCAGTTATTACAAGAGGTCGAGGCCGATTCCGTAGAGATCATTGGTGATTCACAGCTGGTAATTAATCAACTTTCTGGTGAGTATGAATGCAAGAACGACATTCTCAGAGTTCACAACGAGGAATGCAAGGAGTTGCTACAAGTTTTCAACATTGTGACGATGAGGCATATACCGAGGAAACAGAACTTTGAGGCCAATGATCTAGCTCAGGGGGCATCGGGATACAGGTCGATGGCTAAGGACGTTCAGGTTCAAATCGCTGCCGTGGATGCCGACGACTGGAGATTTGCTATCATTGATTATTTGAAAAATCCTTCCCAGTCAGCGTCGCGGAAGATGAAATACAAAGTGTTACAGTATGTCCTGTTAGACCATGACTTATACCATCGGACGATTGATGGTGTCTTGCTCAAGTGCCTAGGTCCCGAGGAGGCCAAAGTTGTGATGAGCGAGGTACATGAGGGGATCTGTGGAACCCATCAATCGGCCCATAAAATGAGATGGCTTTTGAAGCGCGTCGGATATTTTTGGCCGACAATGCTTGAGGATTGTTTCAAGTACTATAAAGGATGTCAAGATTGCCAAAAGTTTGGAGCAATTCAGAGAGCACCGGCATCGGCTATGCATCCAATCATAAAGCCGTGGCCGTTTCGGGGGTGGGGTATAGACATGATCGGACAGATCAATCCACCATCAAGCAAAGGGCACAAATATATTTTGGTGGCTACAGATTGTAGGATCGAAACAGAGTAATCAAACCTACCAGAGGGGGGGTGAATGGTAGGAAAAACCAAAACTTTAACCAAATCACAAATTACCTCTAGAATCCAACGAAACCAATCTAGAAAAACAAAATCAATCTCAAGAACAAAATCGTACTACCGCTGTCGAAATACTGCCGGTCACACCGCCGTATATCCGTCGATCAGACCGCCCCTCCTGGCCGGTCAGACCGCCGCCTTGCCTCCGGTTAGACCGCCGCCACACTCCCGCCAGTCAGACCACACGAACTCTTTCGGTCAGACCGTCGGGACCCAGAAAACACTGGTAGATGAAAAACTCGAAGATATAAATTGTAACTCTCGACTTTATTGCGTCTAAAAGTGTTTACAAAGTGCAACAACAGCACTCCTCATCAAAATCTCGACCTTACTCGAAACCCTAGTTATTTTCTCAACTTATGAACCACACGTTTAATATCTAGGAGGCACACCCTCCCTCTCTATTTATACACGAAGTAGGCTGTACAAAACCCACGAATCTCTCACGAATTAGGACTCCCAACCACGTGGGAAACCCTCTCTTGCAAGCTTCAAACTCATCTCTTTCCTTATCTCCATCCATCTTCCCGAATTCGGGCTCCCTTCCAAATTCAACTCCTCTTTCCATACATACACGATTCCTCTCGTATACCATATGAATTCTCTATCTTCCACGTGCATTATACTCTAGCCTTTTAGTATCCCACGTGATCTCTTGATCCCTGGACGTCCACTTCTCCCAAGTCGACTCCGATCCATCACTGGAAACACTATCCCGAGGCCTTAAGCAATACCTGCACACATACGATAAAGAAACCATATTTCGAGCACAAGTTCGTCCAAACTTGACTCACATTAGTATAACAACAGTAACCATACGCATAGAAACCATCTAGAAGTCAAATCCACAAAGAAACAATCCGTAACCGAAAAGATAAACCGAAACCGAAAGCGAACAGGTAACCTCCCGGTCAGACCGCGGGCCGGCCAGTCTGACCGCACGCATACCTCCAGTCTGACTGGCCATGCCTGGTCGGTCTGACCGCTAGGTCAAATCCGCACAACTCTTCACAAAATCAATCATATATAATCACATGAAATACCATCTCAATAAACCAATATTACACACATAAAATGTCGCAAGCCACCAATGTTTCATCACATAAAATGATAATCAAACTGTTGGCGCAGAATTTCGACCCGTCCAGCAACCAAACAGGTTCCGCGTTACCACGGCGGCCTGGGAGATCTGCTTAACTCCAGTGCAGGTCCAAATGGCTTACCTAGTCGTAAGTAGAGCGTGCCAGTTGATTTGATCTGCAATCAACAAGATTAAACAAATAAACCATGTGAGAACCGATGGCCGATCGGCCGATAGGCCGATGTTGCATCGTGAAGGCTTGGCCGATAGGGCAAACCTATATCGGCTTACTTGAGGTAGTAATAAGATGGAACTAATAAAGCAGATCTAATCTCATCGGTCCATGCGATCATGTTTATAACAAATTACTGGAATCGGCCGATGAGGGTAGCATGAAGATAAATACACTAGCTAATACTCTAGTGTAAACTTATACAAGCCAATCGGCCAATATAAACATGCCAACCACAGAGAGATCCTAAGAATACCCTGTAATCAATGTATTTATATTTACCAATCCGCCTGCATAAGTGGCAAACACATGCAAGAACATAAAATAATCACATGCATTAGGTAAGACCGGCTGAAACCCCGGCGCTATCCTTAATTACGATCAAAAACAGGCTTTAGGTTAAACCTCGAAACACGACTAAGGTCGATAGCAACTCAAAGTGTAGATCGAGAGTTAACATAAAGAAAATCAAGTCTTCGATCGCTTTTGGGGATGGTAAATGTATTGAACAATTTAGCCAAGCATAAGAATTAAACCATCGTCAGCAATAAACCCTAAAACGAGTAAACCGCTGGCAAGGCTTAATTAAAATACCTGTCAAAACTATTCAAGACATGATAATCGACGATCACATCATCGAGGCTTAATGTGTCTAAAACGACACATTAGCCCCGACGATGCAGATCGTCGGGGACGAGTTCTTACCTCTGCTCCGAGGAAGCAAGAACTCGTCGAAGAAGACCTCTTGCGAGGGTTGGCGATGCGCCGAAAGTAGATTGAACTGGTTTTTGTGTGATTGATTCGAGAGAGCTTACATGTACAAACTATCGGGATATTTATACCCGAGGTTACAACAGAACCCTTGTAGGGCACGATCTTATCTACAACTAACAAACAAGTCCTTGCGGCAGACTTAAGCCACAGATTAGATCTATACTACTTAATTTACAAGATACAATTGCCTAAAACCGAGCTTTATCTCTATTTGGCAACTTCCTTGAAGCTTACTTCGAGCCCAGACCAAGCCCACGTTGACACTGTCAACTCACAACCCGCATCGGCCCATGACCAAACCAAATCCGTATCGGCCGATACGCTCTTTATAGCAACACCTCCCCAGTCCGATACGGTTACCGGGTCCGATACGAAGCCTGGTCCGACTCCAACTCAATCCTTCCTCTCTGCTTCGGTTTCCTCTTTCCTTTCCGAGTCGATTACCAAAATCCGTCGTTAACACATGCCCCCCAATTCCGCTTCATTATATAATGTGGCGGAATTAGCTCCAGGGAACTCATCGACTTTTTGCTAGGTCTAACCTGAAAACCGCACAGATCCAGATTCGAACCCTTTCGCCGCCGATTCAACAAACTCCTCGTGTTCTTCAACTCCGGCGACCGCTCGATTCTCCATCGACATCGACCCCTTCCGCAACGATCCCTTCTTCAACAACAATGGCTTCCGCCCCATTCTACGCCTCTGAGATCCCCGCGGTAAGTCGACTTGTTCAATCCTGCATTATCGCTTTCCCCGTCAATTTCTCCAAGTTAGGGTTTTACTCTCTGTCCCCCTCAGGCCTTATATTTTCATCGTTGTTCTCACGATTTAGGTCTTCAAAAACCAAATCTTGATCCCCACCGACGATAAATCCCATCGCTTTCTCCTGGGCCCCATGGGCGACTGCGACCCAACCTGGCTAATCAACGCCGAAACAGACAGAATTCCTTTCAGGCAAGCCAAACCCACTGTCTCGGCGTGGAAGCACACCTTCAGATCATGGCCATCAAAGCTAAACGGATATAGGACCTGGCACAAAAGGATTGCTGCCGTCAAACAAGTCCACTGGGACGAGATTGGAATCGGCCAATGCATAACTCTGTCCCTGGCCGATACCAAGAAGAATGAGCCACTAATGTCAGCTGCCAGCTACTTCTGGTCAAGTACCTTGAACGCCTTTATGTTCAAGCAAGGTCCGATGACCCCAACCCTCATAGATGTCAAGGTACTCACAGGACTAGACATCGACTCTGAGATTAATCCCTTCAGCCTCCTGATAAACAGCAGCCACAAACTGAAGACCAAGAAGATTGGAGGCTGGTCTGGGTACATTTCTGAACACATGGAACAAGGATCAGTCTCAGAGCGAGAACATGTAGCTTTCCTAACATTGTGGTTGGAAAGATTTGTCTTCTGCGGATCAACCTGCGGTCCCACTACAAATTGTCAACATCTGGCTCAGGCTTTGGTCAGCAAGAAGCAAATCCCTCTCGGCCGATACCTCTTGGGAGCTGTATATCGGCTACTCCATATTGCCACTCAAGACTTAATGTTGAAACAAACCGTGGCACATGGGGGACCATGGTGGTTCATTCAACTCTGGCTAACCATATACACCAACACCATGGTTGATCGGCCACCTCTATCAGATTCTCGCTTCCCATCGAAATATGCCGATCACGAAGATCCCAGGAACAGAAGATGCATGTCCTACGGGGAAGCAGCCTCCGTCTACCCCGGCGCAGATCAATCGGCCGATGACATGGCTACATGGTTCATCCGTTTCTTCACCGGCCCTCCATCAGCCAAGATGGATATGTTTGTCTATACATCGGACCGAGACTTCGAGCTTCCAGATGATCTGCAACTGAGCTTAATAAATGATGACATGGAATCAAGGGAATTGTTCATGATCGGCCTCACTCCATGCCTGCTCCCAGTAGGCGTCTTTCAGGGAAGGAGCACCAGCTTGTCCTATGAGTTTTACACCCCAATGACAGCTGCTAGACAATGCGGGCTCGCGCAACTTCCTATTAGCTTGCATCTTCATAAGCTCCTAGAGAGCAGAGGCACAGTCCCATCGGCCCTGATCATGAACAAAGCAATGGAAATCGAGCTCCCCAATCTTGGTGACTGCGATCGGCTGCATCTGTGTGCCTTCATGCACATTAACTTCCAAACTTGGTGGCAAGAGTGGGCCGCTCACATCTTTCATCAATCGGCCAGGTTCTATGTGACAGAACTTATCCAAGGCATCAGCCCTCAAGTCCCGGATGAGCCGATTCCATCTGTGAGCAACAGTGGACGGAAGATCTTCTACGCTCAAACCGTAGCTCCCTCGGGGTCAACCATTTTAGAGTCTATCATCGGCCTTACTGCCCCAAAAGTGGCATCACTTCTCCAAGGTCTGATGCTTAAAGAAAACCCCAAGAGGAAGGCGCCGGCCAAAGGCAAATCGCAGAAAGCCAGCAAGAAGGCCAAAACAGATGACCAGGCCGAAGCCGAAGAGCTAGACCCCTCCTTGGAAGAATTCCTCGAAGAACAAGTGATGGAGGAGGAAATCGATGCAGCAGCGGCCGATGCACACGAAGAAGAAAACCCATCGGTCGAAACCACCCAAGAGCCATCGGCCGAAACTGCTGAGATCCCACCGGCCGATGACCAAGATGATGCCCCACAACCAAGAAGGACTAGGCACGCAGTTCGCAAGGTCAATATACTCTCTTCTTTGTATTTGCATAATCTCCTTGCACTGTCACACTTTAACTTCCTATCCTTTTCACGCTGCGGTGTCGTCTGTATTGAAGGAGAGAACTCAATCGGCCCCTTTACCAAGATCCAAGAAAACAACTTTACAACGACGCGAACGAGCCAAGGCACGACTGAGAACCCCTTCTCCTTCTCCACCACCCTCTCCGACTGTCTCGGTAAGAGTTCATTGTTTGCATAATTTTTCTAACCACATAACCCTACTCACCAATTTCCTGCTTTTTCAGCCTAGGGCTCCATCACCTTCACCACATCGGCCAACCCCCTCGCCTGCTATGTCAACCCAGCAAAGGGAGGCCAATGCAAGCACCACCAATGCTCCAACACAGGTAACCACGATTACCCTGATCCCCTTTCTGCCGATTCCTGATCAACAAGGCTAACCTCGACCCATGTTGATATTTGCAGAACCTAGCCGATATGTTCTCCTTTGATATCGGCCAATTTCTCGATGATGAGGACAAGGAGCTGCCCAGCACAGCCAGGGCACCAATCTCTGATGATCTGAAGAATCGGCTGACCGATATTGGGAATCGGCTAGAAGCCTCGCTGGAGTGTTTGGTAGAAGACTGCTCCTCCATCAGAGTCAGGGTACAAGAAATCCAAGACGAACTGCCCGAGGACTTGATGGAAATCCTTACGCCGGCCATCTTCCTGGAACAATACCGATTCAAGCTTTTCAGAGCAAAGGAAAGACTTGCGGAGCGACGACAGCGCGAACAACTGGAATCGGCTCTGTCCGCTAGCAAAGCTCAAGTGAATGCCGATAAGACCAGGTTGGACGAGCTAGCGGTGGAGCCGATCGTGCTGAAAAATAGGCTTGAAGAACTCCGTCGCCTCGAGGCAGAGCTAGAATCGAAGCTGGCCGCTACACGCCAAGAAATCCAGGAAGTCGAAGCCGGGATAGCTGCATCACCCAAGATCATAGAAGATCAGACGGCAAAGCTCAAGGCATCGGCCAAGTACCTCGCGACCCTAAGCAAATCACTGAAACCAATCCCAGGGACGATGGCCGATGATGCCCAGGCTATCGAAGACGTTGAGCAAATCCGTCGTAAAGCCATTGCTGCTATTGCAGACTTTCTAGGGTGATGTAGCATATGTTATTCCTATAATGTATAACCATACACCTTATCGGCCATGCAGCCGAATCTGTTTCGAATTTGTTCTGAAAATTCCAGCCTAATTTATTGCTTCTGAAATCCTCTCACACCTTATCGGCCGTACAGTCGAATTTGTGTTGAAAACTCCAGACACATACATCTTTAATACGAACAATCTCATTATAAACAATCCCATCAGCCAGAGAGCCGAAGTCAATCGCCAAACTGAAAAATCCTTGAGAATTCCAACTGAAAAATCCTTGAAAATTCCTGTATATAAACAATCCCATCGGCCAGAGAGCCGAAGTCAATCGCCAAACTGAAAAATCCTTGAGAATTCCAACTGAAAAATCCTTGAAAATTCCTGTATATATATATGCCCCCCAAATTTTGGAAGATGAAGGCTCATATTCTGGAATTTTGAACTAAGGGCGATAGTATTTACCGGCCATCTAAAGACGATGCTTGACTACATCGGCTGTAATCGTAAATCGGCTAGAGGGGCCGATCATGAGTCAATCCAGATACTGGGATAATATTGTTTCAAGTATTTGCCATTGAGAGCTCGTCCATAAATCTCGCCATCTAATCCCTTGAGCAGATAGGCATTGTGAGGAACACATCGATGAATTCGAAAGGGGCCTTCCCAATTAGGTGACTATTTGCCGAATTTATTATCTCTGGAGCCAATCAGCATTATTAATTTCCACACAAGGTCTCCTTCCTCAAACGATTTGGCAACAACCTTTTTATTATAATGACGGGCCACTCTATCTTTATCACGCTTGATTTTCTCTAAGGCCCGTAGTCGAACATGTGCCAAATCATCCAATTCATCACCCATAAGATTATGGTACTCATCGGCTGTCAAGTCGTCTTGCAAAGCAATTCTTCTTGAGCCGATGGCGGTTTCCCACGGCAGTACAGCTTCATGCCCGTAGACCAGTTGATAGGGAGGCACTTGGATTGCACCATGGCAAGCCATCCGATACGCCCAAAGGGAATCGGCCAGCGTTGTATGCCATTGCCTCGGTTGTTCGTCAATTTTCCTCTTGATTAATTTGATTAAAGTCTTGTTGGAAGCCTCTGCCTGCCCATTAGCCTGCGCGTAATAAGGGGAAGAGTTGAGCAATCTGATGCCCATGCTGTCAGCAAATTGGACGAACTCGTCGGACACAAAGATTGATCCCTGATCTGTAGTTATTGTCTGAGGTAACCCAAACCGATATATGATATGCTCCTTGACGAACTGAATAGCGTCTCTGGAATCAACCTTCTTGAGAGGAACGGCCTCAACCCACTTTGTGAAGTAATCTGTAGCCACTAATATATACTTGTGCCCCTTACTTGATGGTGGGTTTATCTGGCCGATCATATCTATTCCCCATCCTCGAAACGGCCACGGCTTTATGATTGGATGCATGACCGATGCCGGCGCTCTCTGAATTGCTCCAAATTTCTGACAATCCTGACATCCTTTATAATACTTGAAGCAATCTTCTAGCATGGTTGGCCAAAAATATCCGACGCGCTTCATCAGCCATTTCATTTTATGGGCCGATTGATGGGTGCCACAAATCCCTTCATGTACTTCGCTCATAACGGTTTTAGCTTCCTCAGGACCTAGGCATTTGAGTAGGACACCATCAACCGTCCGATAATATAGATTATCGTCCAATAAGACATAGTGTAAAACTTTGTATTTCATTCTGCGTGACGCCGATTGGGAAGGGTTTCTCAAATACTCAATGATATCAAACCTCCAGTCATCGGCGTGCACGAGAGCAATCTGAATTGGAACGTCCTTAGCCATCGGCCTGTATCCCGATGCCCCCTGAGCTAAATCATTGGCTTCGAAATTCTGCTTCCTGGGTATATGCCTCATCATTACGATCCGGAAACCGTGTAATAACTCTTTGCACTCCTCATTGTAGACTTTGAGAATATCGTCTCTGCACTCATACTCCCCAGAAAGTTGGCTAATTACTAGCTGTGAATCACCAACGATTTCCACGGCATCGGCCTCGACTTCTTGTAGTAACTGCAAGCCTTTAAGCACCGCTTCATATTCTGCTTGATTGTTGGTATAGTAAGGCTTGATGGTGAAGGCGAACTCGAAACTTGCCCCCCGAGGGGATACGAGGACTAGGCCGATACCGCAACCGTGTCTGCAGACGGATCCATCGAAATATAACGTCCATGGTACAATGTCTGCATATGCAACTAAGTCATCTCTATGTTGAACGATGAAATCGGCCAGGGCTTGTCCTTTAATCGCTTTGGCCGATTCATATCGAAGATCAAACTCTGTTAAAGCAAAGATCCACTTCCCAACTCGTCCTTTCAACACAGGGGCCGATAACATGTATTTCATCACATCGGCCTTGCTCACTACGACGCACTCGTTGGAAAGCAGGTAATGCCTCAATTTAGTACATGAAAAATATAAACAAAGGCATAATTTCTCCACCGGCGTGTACCTTGTCTCAGCGTCTACCATTCTCCTGCTGAGATAAAAAATGGCTCTTTCCTTGCCGTTAACATCTTGAACCAAGACTGAGCCGATGGATTTCTCGTCGGCCGACAAGTACAATTTGAATGGGACTCCTTTCTGTGGAGGAATTAAGACCGGCGGAGAAGTTAAATATTCTTTGATATCGTCTAGCGCTTTCTGTTGCTTGTCACCCCATATGAACTCTTCGTCGTCCTTTATTTTCAATAGTGGAGTGAATGGCTCCATACGGCCCGACAAATTTGATATAAAACGCCGGACGAAGTTGATCTTGCCAAGCAGAGACTGTAACTTGGTCTTGTTTTCTGGAGGCTTGATTTTCTTGATGGCATCGATGTTCTTCTGTGTGATTTCAATCCCCCTCTCATGGACCAAGAAACCCAAAAACTGACCGGCCGATACGCCGAAGGCACATTTGTTAGGGTTCAACTTCAAACCATATTTCCTTGCCCTTTCTAGTACCTTGCGTAAGTCGGCCAAGTGCATATCATGTTCTCTTGACTTCACGACGACATCGTCTATGTAAACTTCAATCAGAGAGCCAATAAGATCATGAAAAATGTAATTCATAGCCCTCTGATACGTAGCTCCAGCATTCTTCAAACCAAATGTCATGACGACCCATTCATATAGGCCGATTGCCCCTGGGCACCTGAAGGCTGTCTTATGAATGTCCTCTTTAGCCATAAAGATCTGGTTGTAACCCGCGTTTCCGTCCATGAAACTAATGATCTTATGCCCAGAAGCAGCGTCGACTAGCAAATCGGCCAACGGCATAGGGTACTCGTCTTTGGGCGTCGCCTTATTGAGATCTCTGAAATCAACGCATACCCTTAGCTTGCCGTTCTTTTTCAACACCGGAACTATGTTGGAGACCCACTCCGCGTATCGGCAGGGCCTGATAAAGTTGGCGTCGTAAAGTCTTGTGATCTCTGCTTTTATGGCTTCGTGCATATCGGCCTTAAACCTCCGAGGAGCTTGCTTAAAAGGCCGATAGCCTTGTTTGATTGGTAGCCGATGTTCTACAATCGATCGGCTTAATCCTGGCATCTCATGGTACTCCCATGCAAAACAATCTCTGAATTCTCTCAAAAGATCTATCAAATTATTCTTATATTCTTTTGGCAAATTAGCGCTTACATACGTCGGCCTATGCCTATCACCTATTCCTATATCAATTTCTTCCAATTCATTGGCCGACGTAAAGCCTTGTCCCAACTTGCCGTCTAACTCATCCACCGCGTCATCTGTGTAGAGGTCATTGTCAACGGCGGATGGTGCATCTTCGCTAAAGTAACCGCTGGTCTTGGTCTTCAATTGCCTCGATGTCGCAGTCGGTTACCTTGAGGAAATCGGCGTCCCAGACTCGCCCGGACAAGCAGTCGACTCCCTCCATCTCCCAAACTGCGAGATCGGCATTGGCGACATGTACTGACCGATCGGCCTGCACGATCTCGACTTGGTCCCCTTGCCATTGTATGAGGCATTGGTGCATTGTTGAAGGGACACAGCAATTTGCATGGATCCAATCTCGTCCCAACAACAAGCTGTAGGAGCCCTTTCCATCGAAGACGAAGAAGGTGGTGGGGATTGTTTTGCTGCCCACGGTGAGCTCCACGTTCAGGACCCCCTTCGTCTCGGACGCGTTGCCACCGAAGTCCTTTAATACCATATTTGTCTTGATAAGATCCTCAGGTACTTTTCCAAGCTTCCTGAAGGTTGTGTATGGCATTAAATTGACTGCTGCGCCACCATCGACCAGCATCTTCGTCATCGGCCGCCCGTTGATGAATCCTTTGATGTACAACGGCCGTAGGTGTCTGTAGCTGGCGTCAACTGGTTTGTCGAAGGTGGCTTGATCTGGTGACAACCGTAGCCTGGCTGAACTTTGTTCTTCATCAGCCGTTGCTTCATCGGCCGCCTGCACACTGTATTGTGCCGGCAATATAAACACCATGTTAACAGGCGCCGATGCCGTTTTCTTACCTTTTGGAGCTGAGTAGCCCTGAGCTGTATTGGAGGTGTCCTCATCGGCCTTGGTCACCGTGGATTTTATTCTTCACTCTTTTCTGGTCTTGGTTTGCCGATGGGGTATTTCAGCTCGTTGCTCTTGGATTTGCTCTTTCCTCCTCACCCTCTGACCCCGCCGCTTCTGTGTCTTGGTGAATACGTCGCTTGGGCACCATTGGGGGTTCTGGACTTGCTCCTCATCTTCATCGTGTTGATCTTGGTGCATCGGCCCCAGCCTTTCATGTACAGATTTCCGTTGCTTGGCCGGCCGATGCGTTTGTCTGCTCGAGCTGCCCTGATAAGAATCTTCTGTACCACTGCATGCAGGGCACTCCTGGATAGATGGCAACCTCATCCCTTCATTCCAGCAGAAGTGTAAAAACTCGCACTCCCAGTGTGGGTCGTAGGAGTTGTCTTGATCAGCTTGGTCTTGAGCTTGTTCCTCCCGTCTCCGCTGATATTTTCTGATCAGACCCTCAGAGGTCTGATGAGGCCGCTTGCCAGTCCGATGACCACCGCCATCGGTCCTGTCCGCCCGCACCATGTTGACTGGGAACGGGTGGCCTTCAATCTTCATCGGCCGCTTGGCATCATCGATTTTAATTCTGCCCTGCTCGATGGCCGATTGGATTTGTTGCCGGAAGATCTTGCATTCATTCGTATGGTGTGAATAGGAATTGTGCCACTTGCAATATCTCCTTTTCTTGATGTCTTCGGCCGATGGCAATACGTGACCTACTGGCAGCTGAATCTGCTTTTCTTGCAACAGCAGGTCAAATATCTTATCGGCCTTGTTGATGTCGAAATCATATTTATCTTCCTTATCTCCTTTCCTGGCCCACTGGCAAGTTGTTGATTTCTTCATCCGGGCCCACTCGGCTAGGTCGACATCAGCGTCCTCATCGTCTTCATCGTCGGAGGCGTACTGATAAACAGTGTTAATCTTTTTTGCGAACTTCTTTGCCTCCTGGAATCGCTGCTCGTGGGCCGATACACGTTGTGCCAGCTGAGCGATGCTGTCAAATTCCTGCGAAGAGAACCTCTCGCGTATCGGCCCTAGCAATCCCTGAAAAGCCAGGTCGGCCAACTGGGAATCGGTCAGAGTGAGGCTATAACATCTGTTGCGTATGTCTCTGAACCTCTGTATGTACTCAGGGACCGATTCATCCACTCGCTGCCTGATGGCAGTCAGATCCGACAGTTTCATCTCTTGTACACCATTGTAGAAATATCTATGAAACTGTTTCTCCAGATCTATCCATCCTCTGATGGAATTGCAGGGCAAGGAAGAGAACCATGTGAATGCAGACCCTGATAAGGACAGAGGGAAAAACCTCACCCTCAACGCCTCGATAGCCGATGCCTCCCCGCACTGCGCTAAGAATCGGCTGACATGCTCATATGTCGAGACGTTGTCCTGTCCCGAAAACTTGGAGAAATCCGGGATCTTGTATCGGCCCGGCAATGGTACCCTGTCAAATTCCTCGGGATACGGGTGCCGATACACTGTAGAGTTCTCTTTGGGCTTCAAGCCGAATTGATCTCGCATCACTTCGGCTATCATGTCAGCCCAGTATCCTGCGGGCCGATGCGGGAGGTCCTGCTGGTAGGATTGTTGGAGGCCCTCTGCTTGATAGTGCCTGGGGAGTACGGCTGATAGTGGTGATCCGGGTTCTGCGCGCCGTACTGCCCTGCAGTGTACTGCTGATAGCCTTGTGGCACGTTGTATGCAGCTTGAAGTGGAGGACTATTGAACGCCGGGGCTTGCGGTTGTCCGGCCGATGGCTGGTGGACGGGAACTTGCTGCATCGGCTCAACCACCGGTTGCTTCCCCTTGGTCCATTGAGCGTACTGTTCCTCGGTGAGGTGTTGAGGGCTTCCTCCCGCCTGTTTGGTAAGGACCAGCGGCAGGGTTGTTGTTGGTTGCGCCGATGGAGGTGGCATCGGCGCTGTCGGCTGAGCCGTGCTCAGGTCGTTCCTCAAGGTCCGATAGGCAGGGAACTTATTTTCTGGCAGGTAAATCGGGCCTTGAGGCTTGTACTGATGGATTGAACCATCCAGGATCGACTTGACCGTATTGGTCAACGTGTTCACCAGGATCCCCGACTGGTTGACTAGCGCAGAGTGAACTGCGGAGTCGATTCGGTCTTGCAACGTCGGCGCTGCAGTGTCTTCAGTTTTGACGGCGTGATCGTGCGCCGCCGCCGACGTTCCAGCTCCATCTCCAGAACTCGGCATGACCACCTTGGACTTTTGAATCAAGGTGCCCTGCCGAGTCCTAGAATATGTTTGCAGGTACATATTCTGGAACTGCGCGACCAGACTATCCATCTCAGCTTTTTGTTCTGCGCTGAGCTGGTCGGCGGTCACAGGAATGACGTTCTCCTCGACGATCTCGGCCTGCTTCGACATCTCGAGGTGTTCTTGCTGCTGGTAAGAAGCTTGTTTTCTTGAAGTCCCACTGGGCGTGCCAAAAGCGTGTTGGCGCAGAATTTCGACCCGTCCAGCAACCAAACGGGTTCCGCGTTACCACGGCGGCCTGGGAGATCTGCTTAACTCCAGTGCAGGTCCAAATGGCTTACCTAGTCGTAAGTAGAGCGTGCCAGTTGATTTGATCTGCAATCAACAAGATTAAACAAATAAACCATGTGAGAACCGATGGCCGATCGGCCGATAGGCCGATGTTGCATCGTGAAGGCTTGGCCGATAGGGCAAACCTATATCGGCTTACTTGAGGTAGTAATAAGATGGAACTAATAAAGCAGATCTAATCTCATCGGTCCATGCGATCATGTTTATAACAAATTACTGGAATCGGCCGATGAGGGTAGCATGAAGATAAATACACTAGCTAATACTCTAGTGTAAACTTATACAAGCCAATCGGCCAATATAAACATGCCAACCACAGAGAGATCCTAAGAATACCCTGTAATCAATGTATTTATATTTACCAATCCGCCTGCATAAGTGGCAAACACATGCAAAAACATAAAATAATCACATGCATTAAGTAAGACCGGCTGAAACCCCGGCGCTATCCTTAATTACGATCAAAAACAGGCTTTAGGTTAAACCTCGAAACACGACTAAGGTCGATAGCAACTCAAAGTGTAGATCGAGAGCTAACATAAAGAAAATCAAATCTTCGATCGCTTTTGGGGATGGTAAATGTATTGGACAATTTAGCCAAGCATAAGAATTAAACCATCGTCAGCAATACACCCTAAAACGAGTAAACCGCTGGCAAGGCTTAATTAAAACACCTGTCAAAACTATTCAAAACATGATAATCGACGCCCACATCATTGAGGCTTAATGTGTCTAAAACGACACATTAGCCCCGACGATGCAGATCGTCGGGGACGAGTTCTTACCTCTGCTCCGAGGAAGCAAGAACTCGTTGAGGAAGACCTCTTGCGAGGGTTGGCGATGCGCCGAAAGTAGATTGAACTGGTTTTTGTGTGATTGATTCGAGAGCCTTTACATGTACCAACTATCGGGATATTTATACCCGAGGTTACAACAGAACCCTCGTAGGGCACGATCTTATCTACAACAAACAAGTCCTTGCGGCAGACTTAAGCCACAGATTAGATCTATACTACTTAATTTACAAGATACAATTGCCTAAAACCGAGCTTTACCTCTATTTGGCAACTTCCTTGAAGCTTACTTCGAGCCCAGACCAAGCCCACGTTGACACTATCAACTCACAACCCGCATCGGCCCATGACCAAGCCAAATCCGTATTGGCCGATACACTCTTTATAGCAACACCTCCCCAGTCCGATACGGTTATCGGGTCCGATACGAAGCCTGGTCCGACTCCAACTCGATCCTTCTTCTCTGCTTCGGTTTCCTCTTTCCTTTCCAAGTCGATTACCAAAATCCGTCGTCAACACAAACACATTTGATTCTACAATCTCCCCCTTGATGAAACCATTGGCAAACCCAACAAAATCAATTGGTTTATGTTGTTTTGTGAAGCAACCCAGAAAGCATTACAAATGCCAGAAGATTTTCAAAGAAAAATCTCTCACTTTTGAAAAGAAAGAAAATCCTTTGAATATGATAATGATGCACAATATGATAATGATAAACAATTTATGCACATTGTTTTTTTCTTTGTTACCTTGTTCTCCCCCTTTTGACAATGAGTTCATCAATGTATCGTGAGCAGGGATAAGCATTGCAATATATCAAAAGTAACTCAAGTACATGTATTGCAATAACAAGGTAGAAAAAGTGACTAGCTAATTAACAAACATGCACTAAAGTAAAAACATGAACCTTAAAGATTATAATTAAGATCAAGTCAACAGTAATGATTCATGATTTCAACGATTTAAAATGCAACATATTCACAATTGCAAAGCCTGAAAGAAAAACCCAAATATATAAACCTATAGCATTGAAACTCTTTCTCAAGTTAATTTCCTTCTCCAAAAATAACCAAGAGAACCTTAAGCGTTTTATTTTTGAACTTTTTAACTATTGCGGGTACGTCCTTGTCGTCAAGACTGTTTTCAAGGATTCGGTATTCTTTTTTTCGTTTTTTTTTAAAAAAACATGTATGTACTCTTGCAGTGATTGGAACAAAAGGATTATCATGAGGAATAACAAGCCATAAGATATATATACAAGCATTAATCAGTCAACCTAAGCACTTGCTTTAATATTGCATATTTCATTAATTCAAGTAAAAGAATTATGTGTCATGTATCATATCACTTAAAAAAACAATATTCAAAGCTCATATAATTACTAAAATGCTCACAAGCTAATATAGTAATCAAATTATCTAACAAGCATTGCTAGCAAGCACTAAAATATACTTAAGATATAAAACAAAGCTCATCCATCTTTTTCTTTTTCTTTTTTTTTCATTTTTTTATATTTTTTTTAACACCATGCATGAATTAAAAACATGAATGCAAAAGAAAATAAAAGAAGAAAGAAAATATGCATACAACAAAGAGCCAACAACTCTCCCCCTCAAATGATGCCAAAAGGATGAATAACTCCCAATTCTCCCCTTAAAAAAGCAAAGCGAGAAGAATCCAATGGTTTAGTGAAAATATCTGCAAGTTGCAACTTTGTATCCACAAATTTCAATTCCACATCTCCCTTCTCAACATGATCCCTCAAAAAGTGAAAACGAATATCAATGTGCTTAGTGCGTGAGTGTTGAACAGGATTCTTAGCAATATTTATAGCACTAGTATTATCACAAAAGAGAGGAACTTTATCAAAAGCAATATTATAATCTCTCAAAGTTGAAATAAGCCAAAGAATCTGGGAACAATAACTAGCAGCAGCAACATATTCAGACTCAGCCGTTGATTGAGCAACATTTGATTGTTTTCGAGAAGACCATGTAATCAAAGAAGTACCAAGAAAATGACATGTACCACTAGTACTCTTTCTATCAATTCTACAACCTCCAAAATCCGCATCCGAATAACCACTCAAGCATATAGATGAAGAGGTAGAATACCAAATTCCAAATTCAAGAGTGTGTTTCAAATACCTCATGATGCGTTTCACAGCTTGTCGATGCGAAGCCCTTGGAGAAGCTTGAAATCGAGCACATAAACACACAGCAAATTATATGTCCGGTCTCGAAGCAGTGAGGTAGAGCAATGATCCAATCATACTCCTGTATTCCTTTTGATTTACAGCTTCACCATCTTCATCAGGATCCAAAATAGTAGAAGTTCCTATCGGCGTAGTCAAAGGCTTGCAATCGTCCATCTTGAAGCGTTGTAGAAGATCCTTGGTGTATTTTGTTTGATGAACAAATGTACCTTGAGGTGTTTGCTTAATTTGCAATCCCAAAAAGTAAGTCAATTCTCCCATCATGCTCATCTCAAATTCCCTGCGTATAGTTTCAGCAAACTCCACAACCAAAGCGCGAGATGAACAACCAAAGATGATATCATCCACATAAATCTGGACAAACAGTTGATCATCACCATCCTTGAGAACAAACAGAGTTTTATCAATTTTTCCCATTGTAAAACCTTGTACAAGTAAAAAGTTTTTAAGCCTATCATACCATGCTCCAGGTGCTTGTTTCAAACCATACAAAGCTTTTGACAAACGAAAAACATGGTTGGGAAAAACAGGATTTTCAAAACCTGGTGGTTGTTTTACATAAACTTCCTCCTGAATATAGCCATTAAGAAAAGCACTTTTAACATCCATTTGAAACAATTTAAAACCTTTTGAAGCAGCAAAAGCCAACAAAAGTCTAATTGCCTCAATCCTAGCAACAGGAGCAAAAGTTTCATCATAATCCAACCCTTCTATTTGAGTAAAACCCTGTGCAACAAGTCTAGCTTTGTTCCTAACAATTAAACCATCCTCATTTTGTTTATTTTTGAAAACCCACTTAGTTCCAATAATATTTTGATCAACAGGAGGTTCAACTAAAAACCAGACTTTATTTCTTTCAAAATTCTCAAGTTCTTCATGCATGGCGTTAATCCACGATTCATCAGTTAGAGCATGAGTAACATCTTTGGGTTCAAAATTAGCCGTAAAAGCAGAATTTGCATGAAAATCACGATTCATTACCTTTGATCTTGTAGTACGTTCACCCAAATTACCTATTATTTGTTCTGGAGGATGTAGTCGTTGAATACGAAGTGGAGAACTCAAATCTGACGATTGTTCATTTTCTGTAGTTGGTTCTGACGAAGTTGAAGCTTCTGGAGGTCTATTAGCATCTGTACCCGAAGCTCCCGAAGAATCGCCATCCTGCCGGTCTGACCGCTCCTCTGTCTCCGGTCTGACCGACGGTATACCACCGGTCTGACCGGCCGCAGCCCCGGTCTGACCGGCCGACGCCTCGTCATCCTCGTCATCACTTTCCTCCACAAAAATATCCTCCCCCTGAACCTGTGATAGAGTACCTGAAATTTCGGGTCTAGTACCTGGACTAGCCTCATCAAAAGTGACTTCACAAGTCTCAACAATTTTATTAGTCTTTAAAACAAGTACACAGTAACCTCGTGAATGCGCAGAATATCCTAACATAAGACCATCAAGAGAGCGAGATTCAAATTTGTCCAAATTTCCAGATTTGAGCACAAAACATTTACACCCAAAAACACGCAAGTGAGAAATCTTCGGTGTGTGTCCAAAGCAAAGCTCATAAGAAGTTTTTCCAAGTTTAGATCTTAAGAAAATACGATTGGAAATATAACAAGCAGTGTTAACAGCTTCAGCCCAATATTTTCTAGGAGTAGAATATTCATCAAGCATAGTCCTAGCCATCTCAACCAAAGAACGATTTTTCCTTTCAACAACACCGTTTTGCTGAGGAACATGAGGAGATGAAAATTGATGTTCAAGACCTTTTTCATCACAAAACCTTTCAAAAGTAGTGTTTTTAAACTCACCACCATTATCACTTCGAATAGTTCTCAAGGAGTTTGGAAATTCAAGAGCCAAACGAAGATATAAACTTTTAAAGTGTTCAAAAGCTTCATCTTTAGTTGCCATAAAATAAACCCAAGAATATCGAGAAAAATCGTCAACAATAATCAAAACATACCACTTTCCTCCAACGGATTGCACTCTAGCTGGACCAACAGTGTCCATATGTAAAAGCTGTCCTGGTGTATCCGTCATCACAGAAAATATAGGAGTATGTGAAGAAGCAATCATCTTAAGGATGGATCATCGACTCAACTTCTTCAGCAGGTAGTGGAAGTGGATGGAGTGCATGGGGAGGAGCAGGAGCAAGTTTGGAGAGAGGTGCTTCTCTCGCCGCAGCAGATGGGGATGGAGAAGATACGGCTTCCAGTAAATGCAGAAGTGAAGGAGGAGGAAGAAGTTAGGACAGAGCAGAGCAGAGAAGGGAGCTCAAACCTAGAAACAGAGCTTCTCGTTGGGATAGGGGGATTGGACCTAGCACTGGTCCTCAAAAAGAGCTTGCTTGGAGGCGCAATGTTCATCTCCTTCTCCCTTCCCATGGATCCATTCTCTTGGCATCCGAGGAAACTCCGAGGGCTTCTGATGGGAATGGGGGCCTGCAAGCAGTGAACAAGTTCATGGTGATCGAAGGTCTGCTATAGCATCCTCCACAAAGCCCCATTTCTCTCCAGGTACGGATTCTGAGAGTGGTAGTCCAGCTCATGGTTCTCATTCTCCAACTGCTGGTCTCCGGGGATTTGGTTCTTCTCCTTCTGCTGCTGGTTCTGGGTCTACTTAGCGAGGAGGGCTGTCAGCTGACATTCAAGCTAGGTTTGCTACAACAGCTGTTGGTGATAGAATGGATGAAGATTTCTTCCTTCTTCCCGGGCAATCGGCGCCAGCCCACAAGGTGCCGCAGGGGCCATGACTTTCCTGAGCTGGAACTACCAAGGTATAGGCGGGTACCTTGGCAGTAGGAAAATGCAGTATCTTTGTCGCATCTTAGCTTCTACTAATGCGCAGGTAACTTTTATTTCTGAAACAAAAAATAATTCCCTTTTTGTTTCTGAGCTTATCAATGGCTTTTGTGTAGATAACAGTTATATTGGTCCTGCTACTAATGCTTCTGGTGGTCTTTGGCTTTTGTGGAGCAATGAGATGGATATCACGGTTGTAAAGAACAGTGCCAACTATATCTTAGGTGTAGGTGTACATACCTCTAGTGGCTCTCTTTTTAATCTTTTGTGTATTTACGGTGATTCATCTCACCAAGGTACTAGTAAGATTTGGCAAGATATTGGTGCTTTTGTGTCTCAAAGTAGACATAGAGCTACTATTCGTATGGGTGATCTCAATGACATTATGAGCCCTGATGAAAAGTTTGGTTGTTATTCTCCTAACCTTAATCGCATTGCTATTTTCTGTCAGTACATGAGAAACTTGGGCTTGATTGACATGGGTTATAATGGCCCTGCCTACACTTGGACCAATAAGAGGAAAGGTAAGGAGGTCATCTTTGAGAGATTAGACAGATGTTTAGCCAATGTAGACTGGTGTGATAAATTCCCTAATACTACTGTCTATCATTTGCCTCTTATCTATGGTGATCATGCTCCTATACTTGTATTGCTTAACCCTAATTTCAGGAAACCAAGAAGATCCTTCAAATTTGAAAATTGGTAGTTATTAGAAGAAGACTTCAATGACTTCGCCAAGGACAGTTGGAATAAGTGCAATGGTTCCTTTTTCAGCAAAACAAGAGGATTGAGAAAACATCTTTCAGATTGGAGCAAGAAGAAAAAACCTCTCCAACAACAGATTGCAAGCACTGAAGAGGAACTTATTCAAGTCCAGAATTCAGATGATAGACATAATTTGGGGGACAAAGAGAAAGAGCTGGTGGCCAAACATGACACTCTAATGCAAAAGCTTTCTAAATATCACAGACAAAGGGCAAAAAAAGATTGGATTAAAGATGGTGATAGAAATACTTCCCTTTTTCAACAAGTCGCTACCAACAGAAGAAGGAAAAACAGGATTGCTTCCTTAGTGTGCAATGATGTTTATATTACCAATCCTGATGATATAACTAAAACTTTCATTGATTATTTTTCTACTTTGTTTTGTGCAGATAGAGCAGCAAGACAAAGTATATATTCTCCTGATAACAACAACTCTCAAGAAATTGATTGGCAGAATCCGGATGAAGATGAAATTTGGCAAATTATCAAAGGAATGAAGAAGAATGCTTCTCCAGGGCCAGATGGACTAAATGCTGTCTTTTATAGGGTTACCTGGAGCTGGATTAAGGATGATCTAATGGCATTAGTCCACAACTTCTATCAAACAGGTAATATTCCTCCTGATTTAAATAAGACCAATATTGTCTTGATTCCTAAAAAGAATAGATCCACTTCTCCTACTGACTACAGACCCATTAGTCTTTGCAATATGCCTTACAAAATTATTGCTAAATCCATTGCAAACAGGATTAAAGGTAAGCTTCCTAACCTTATTTGTCAATCTTAGCATGCCTTTATTCCAAGTAGAAGAATTGCCAATAATATTATCATTGCTCAGGAGGTTGTGCATTCTTTTGGCCTAAATTCGTATGATCATAAGGCTTTCATGTTAAAAATTGATCTTTCTAAAGCTTTTGACAGACTAGAATGGGACTTTATTGCAACTGCTTTTCAACGAAAAAGATTTCACCATAATTTCATCAATTTGGTTCTGTCATGCATTAAATCCTCCACCTTTGTTGTCTCTATTAATGGCCAATCATATGGAGTTTTCAATGCCAACAGAGGCATTCGTCAAGGTTGCCCTCTTTCTCCCCATTTATTTGTGCTTGCTTTAAATGAGCTCTCTGAACAACTCAATGAAGCCTTGTAAAATCAGCAACTGAAAGGTATCAAACTTAGTGATTTAGGTCCTGCTATTCATTCTCTCCTCTATGCAGATGATCTCATCATTACAGGTACAGCAACTAAGGAAGAAGCAAGGCAAATAAAAAACATCATTGAAAATTTTTGCAGAAAATCAGGCCAAAATCCAAATTGGAGCAAATCAGGAATTTTTGTTCAGCAAGAGGACCCCTTCTCAGATTCAAAGTGCAATCAATCAAATCTTCCCTGTTCCTTTCATGGATACTAACACTAAGCATTTGGGTCACCCTCTTTTTGTGACTAACAGAAACAAGGCTTTGATTTATAAGTTTATCATTGATAAATTTAAAGCTAAACTTACTATTCTCAAAGCTAATAAGCTTTCTCATGCAGGAAGACTGTAATATATGTCCACTATTCTTCTTTCAAAAAGTCTTCTCACAAAAATAACTGCTATCATCAGGAAATTTTGGTGGACAGGAATCAAGGAAGGACAAGACAAGAAGCCTCTATGTTTAAAGTCATGGAAAGAAATCTGCAGGCCAGTAGAAGAAGGAGGACTTGGCATCAGAGATATTCAAGCAATCAATAGAAGCCTAATCCTCAACTCAGCTTGGAGACTTTTAACAAACCCGCAAGAGCAAATTGCACAAATCCTCAAAGGTAAGTACTTTCCCAACTCTTTACTGTGGGATGCTCCCAGGAATTTATCCAAGTCTGTTTATTGGAGCTCTGTTCTCAATATAAGGAAGGTTCTGAAGCAATCTGTAACCTGGCAACTTGGGGAAGGTAATATTTCAATTTGGAATCAACCTTGGTGTGATCTTAACATTGATATTTACAATTTTATTAAAACTAACCCCATGCTAAGTCAATTGCTTGTTAAAGTTTCAGATTTGTGGAATATAGAGAAGGAATGGGATGTTCAGAAACTCAACTCTATCTTTGAAGAAGAGGCTGTAAATAAAATTCTACAGGTGCCAGTAATGCAAGACAACACAGAGGATAAATTATTCTGGAAACACACAAGGAATGAAGAATGCAATACAAAAAAGTGCTTATAAAAAGTTCATAAAGAAAGGAAACCTCAATTACCAACAGGTAAATTCTCAATCCATTGATTTGATCAAAACTATTTGGAAAAACAAAAATATTCCTCCAAAGGTGAAAGTCTTTGCCTGGAGGCTTCTCAGAGAAGCTTTTCCTTCTGCCTTAAGACTTAATCACAGAATTAATGACATTTCAATGGCTTGTTACAGATGTGGTCTTACTGAAAGTGATTTCCATTTTTTCTTCTCTTGCCCCTTTAGCAGGCTCACCTGGATGATATCTGGTCTCAATATGGATCTAGATAGGTTTCCTGAAACTGCTCATATGGCTTTAATCATTGTTTTTATTATTAACAAATGGTCGTAATAGAATGGTTTTGAACAAACTTCTCATCATTATGTGGCAGCTTTGGAAAGCTAGAAATGATTTCAAATTTCAGGGCAACTTCAAAGAGCCTTCTCAGGTTTACTATCTTGCAGAAGCAATGACTAATTCCTATATCCAAGTGCTCTCTCAGTCTGTTTTGCAGGATGATGAACAAGTAGAAGACTGCAATAGAAGAATGGAAAATATTCCTAATGGAAGGAGATGTTACATTAATGCAGTTTGGGAGTATGGAACAACAGGCTTAGGAATTTTCTTCCATATACCTGACACTCACAATGCCATTTTTATCAAAGCCACAAGTGATAAAGCACATTCTTCCTTACAAGCTGAACTTCTTACTCTCCAACTAGCCTTGGATATAGCCTTGTTTCTCAACTTTGCAGGTACAATCTTTCTTACCGACAATGCCACAATTGCTGATACGGCAAAGAAAAGTAACTTCATGGAGGAGCCGGGTCATTGGAGTCTACGTCCTCTTTGAAGCCAAATCACTGCTACTACTCCTATTGATCTTATGCAGGTTCACTGAATTCCTAGGAAAGTAAGATGGCGGATAAGCTAGCAAAGGAAGCTAGATCTCTAACTAGGAGGGACCTAGTTCATTTGGCTTATCCTAACAGGAACTGCTATGCTAAAACTCTGAAAGATCAGTTCAGAGCTTTTAACTGTGTGCTCAATTATGTTCTCTGTTTCTAATTAATTAATAAATTCCTGGTTAAAAAAAAAACAAGGCGTGGGTCCGAGAACAACCAACGACGAGCACGGCACGCAAGGAAATCAGTTGGTGGAGGAATGGGCGAGACGGCCAGAACTCCCAAGGAAAAGGAAAGAAAAAATCGGCGGTCTCTATCTCGTGTGCCTCGCCTCACCTCATCAGACGTCATTGTACCTGCGCGCCCATCTCTATTGTTGTTATTTTTTATTTTTTTCCCTCTTGTTTATTCAGCTAGAGGAGAGCACAGCAGGTATAAATAAATGGAGAGAGGGGCACAGGCGGGGGAGCTGCTGAGGTAGGGGAAAGAAAAGAGAAGCAAGCAACACCAACAGCAACAGCAAGGAGGTCAAGGAGGGCTCTTCAAGGTATCCCAACCAAGATATTTTGCTCTGCCACTATCATCTCCTACCATTAATCCCACTCCCACATCCTCTTGTTAATTGGCTTGTTCATTTTTGCAACCTGTAGGGCTGGAGAGTGGAGACTACTGTAACTCAAGAGGAGGAGGAATCCTCCTCACCTTCAGATTTCAGAACACAGGCAATCGGCTAGCTGCAATCCAACAAGATGAGCACGCCTCTGTTGATGCTGCTGATCCTCATCGCTGCTGGCCCCCAGGTCCTTTTCTCATCACCTTTACTTGTTTCTTTCTTTCTTTCTTTCTGCTCTAGTCGTCTCAATCCATCCATCCATTTCGACCAGCAATTCACCTTATTACTGTACAAAACCAACAGTTAACACTAAGATCCAATCAAGTATCTTCGATTCTTTACTGGTAGAATCCAATTGAAATTTCTTCTAGGGCAGGCAGCATTTCTGCCGCAGATCTGCTCCATCCATTACTATTTGTGCTAGTTCTCTCCTTAGTCTGCGGATGCATTACTGAATAGAAAAACGCACTCGTGTGCATTGAAGGCATCTCTACAGCCCTACAGTGGACATCTGATTATTGAAACGGACTGTAGCGGTGTCATAGATTTGCTTCTATCAAGGAGAAGGGAGAAAGATAGATCTGAGTTAAGCATACTTAGGGTAAGGGAGACAAAATTGCTCATGACGAGAAATTCTGATAAAAAAAGAAATAGGGAAATTCAGTTACAAAAAGCTCATCCTTCACAAAATAGGAAGCTCCTTCAGGCTTCCAGTGTTATAATCGTTGTACCTCATTTTCACATCTTATGTGTGAGGAGATTAATGAATTTTCCCTTTTCTGGCGAATTTTTTAATGAATTTCCCTTTCCTCGCAAAAATAAAAGAAAACAAGCACACAAAAGCCTCCTGTTTCCTCTACACCGAAACTAAACAGAGGAGAAGGAACTGTACCTTGAATTATGTTGTGAGCTGAATCACATCTGTATGTACATGCACAGGCAGCCAGAGCTGCAAAGCCAATCCCAAATCACCAGCTCATGACCGAGGAGGGTGACAATTCAAGAATCATCCAGGTTATGCCTTTCCCTTTCGATTCGTCCTTCTCATCTTATTGTATATTCTTATTTACTCATGACATATCATTCAATGGTACTTTGTTGTCACAGGATGACATCATAAAGACAATCAACAAGCATCCCAATGCTGGCTGGGAAGCTGCACAGAATCCATACTTTGCAAACTATACTGTAAATAACAACACCCTCCTGTTGTTAGTATTGCATACATCAAAACATTTATCTCCTGCTTGTTCGGTGGCCTCAAAATAATCCTCCTGTACAGACTGCACAATTTAAACATATCCTTGGAGTGAAGCCAACACCTCATAGTGTGCTAAACGATGTCCCTGTCAAAACTTATCCAAGATCGCTGATGCTTCCAAAGGAGTTTGATGCCAGGTCTGCATGGTCACACTGTAACACAATTGGGACCATACTTGGTAAGTTCAATCAGTACCTCAATGTTTGACCTGTAATAGGTTCTAATTACTTAATGAATACACTAACCATGCTTCATTTCCTCGATAATTTTCCACCAAACCATGGGAAATGTTGATTTTCATGAGTAGATCAGGTAAACTACACACACCATCATAAATTGTTAATCCCATGAGGGTTTAGAATGCAAGATATAATAGGTATTATGTCTTGGTTGACAATGGCAGGGTCACTGTGGCTCGTGTTGGGCATTTGGTGCTGTGGAGTGTCTCCAGGATCGTTTCTGCATACATTTCAACATGGTCAGTGAATATGAATGACAAGTCTGTTCTCATGGCCAAGGCTTCTAAATTAATCTTATTGTTCCTTTGCTCACATAGCCAAACTACTGTTTTTTTATTCCTTGTAGAACATTTCGCTATCTGTCAATGACCTACTGGCATGCTGCGGTTTCATGTGCGGTGATGGTTGTGATGGAGGCTATCCTATCATGGCATGGCGCTACTTTGTTCGAAATGGTGTTGTTACCGATGAGGTATTGTCCCTTTTCTACATGCTATGACGTGAATGTTTCTGCATGATCCAACAGCAATCCTATTATTGTGAATATTTTTCCCGGCTCTTACAACAATAGTTCAGCTTGATATACTTAGAAAATGCTAAATTTTTCCATTGTTTTGCAGTGCGATCCATACTTTGATCAGGTCGGTTGCAAGCATCCAGGATGTGAACCTGCTTATCCTACGCCAGTGTGCGAGAAGAAATGCAAGGTGCAGAACCAAGTTTGGATGGAAAAGAAGCATTTCAGTGTCAATGCATACAGAGTAAATTCTGATCCACATGACATCATGGCAGAGGTCTACCAAAATGGCCCTGTAGAAGTTGCTTTCACTGTTTATGAGGTACCGTTGACTTCTTATTTTTTTCCCATGCTCTTTTTTCACCAATTTTTAAATGTTGGTTAGCAGAATTCAAAATGGACCGTAAGCTGCAGTTGCTGCTTTGCCACTTTTAAATAAAATACGACGTGCAGGATATAAAGCTTAAAAAAAGAGCTTTACGTATAGAGAGATAAGGCTTAGGAAGAACAAGACAGAAGAGGGGGAGGGATGAAAAACAACCCAAACAGGAAAGTAGTTCTTACATATTTTTTGGGGCCTGGAATATTTATCTTTTTCTGGTGCACTACATGAGAAGATGTGCACACTAGTAATCTTTCAAACATTGAGTTTGGTTCAATTGGCTACACATCTAATTTTATGCTTGTTTTGTTTATAATATTCTGAGGTCCATCCGAAAAGAGTATGATTTCTCTCTTTGATGCATAGTATTATTGTTCTGATTTAATGCTCCAACATTGTGCAGGATTTTGCACACTACAAATCAGGAGTATACAAGCACATCACAGGTGGCATGATGGGTGGTCATGCTGTCAAGTTGATTGGATGGGGAACCACGGGTGCTGGCGAGGATTACTGGGTACTTGTCTATTCCCCCATACTACGTTATCTATTGATTAAACCTATATTTAAGCACTAATTTGCTTTGTTTCATCCTTTTGTGTGTTGCAGCTGCTTGCAAACCAGTGGAACAGAGGATGGGGCGATGTAAGTCCTTGGCAAATATATAAGATCAATAAGTGAAATGTAGCATAATTTGTATTTTCAGCTATTAATAATGTTTGGTCGGTGGTATCGTAGGATGGGTACTTCAAGATCATAAGGGGCACAAACGAATGTGGCATCGAAGAAGACGTTGTTGCTGGTATGCCCTCGACGAAGAACATGGTGAGGAATTATGATAGCGCCTTCGGTGTCGGAACGGCCATAGTTTGACTTGAATCAATGTTATTGGCCTCAAATACGGTTGGGATCATGTAAATTGTCCTGGGTAGTTTCTGGATTTTGCACACACGGGCAGGCTTCTCGAGACTGATAGGAGTTAGGTTACTTGTCCAGAAACAAATTGGAATAATATCTGAACAAAAGATGTTTGTGCTAGGGAAGAGCACACGTTAATCTCACTGTAATCCAAATTGAGACTTGAGGAATTAATGTGTATGCTGTAAGTCAAATGATATGCCATCTGTGCGCTTTCTAGTATCCCCAAAGTACGCATTTTGTTCAGTCAGTCTACAGCTTGACTCAGCTGCCGCAGCAAAGCACTCACTTGGACACATCAAGCTCCAAATTCCTGCAAAACACTCTGGATATCTTGGTTCAGTGGGAACCGAGAAGTCAGACAATGACGGCAGACATCAATTTCAGGAATGCCATTCAAGGTACCAGAATGCTGATACAGTAAATAAATAAAAACGATGGCCAATCGATCAATAAGATGGAATATGGATTTTCCAAATCAATACATGCATATGGCCAGAATTAGAATACAAGCAGAGCAGACCAGAGCAATCGGTACATCCGTACATGGCGTCATTAGCAATGCCATTCGGCAACAGATCGAATGGCACACTGCCTTTTCCTGTTGTTAAGCGCTAGCTCAGCGACTCAGAGACGCAGCCGCCATCGCCGTCTCCATGGCATTCTTGAGGAGCAGGAGCAACATTTCCTTGGCATTCTTGAAGTTGATGGCTTTCCTGCGGCCAGTGCTCCACCAGCCTTTCCACGGGCACTTTGATGACATCGCGCCGAACACCAATATCTGAAACATATCGCCCCACACAGTACATGCCGCTCGTCACAACCGCCAGTCCACCAGCGCTGGTTGTCAGGAACCGGAGCGGCGATGAGGCCACTGCGCTGAACGCAGCCGTCAGGGAGGCCAGCTGCCCACTGCGCCCCACACTGAAAGCAGTCTCCACAAGCAGCCCTGTCTTGCAGTATATCGCAAAGTCCTCGCAATTGTTCTTGAACAGACTATACATGCCAAACCCACTGTCCAGGAGGTGCTGGGCACGGTGGATCACAGCATCAGCAGGGTCCGAGGCAGCCAGGGTGCATGTTCCCCCTCGTGCTTTTGCAAGGAAGAAAGCAGGGGATACCGCATACTCGAACAGATACAGATTGCCCCCATCTAAGAAGCAATCAAGGCATGACATTATGACTCCCTGCTGCTTAATCAGGTGACCACATTTCTGGCAGGGAGGGCCCTCCTCCGTTGCTGGAGATGAGCTGAAAAGGAACGTGTCCAAGAATGTTCCTGTCCCGATTTCATGTCCAGCTGCTCTTGTAAAATGAATAACCATGGCATCACCAATGTATATCCCTGACAATGAAGTTCAATATCAGAAACAGGTCAGAGACTTGGTCTTAGAGAGTATCCTTGCTCCTTAACAAATAAGTCAAGAGGAAAACATGAATGACTGTATAATGTCGGGTTAACGGACATGGAGCACATAATGTTGCGTGGCATGCCAATCAAGTAATGAGTGTTATGTTTTCCATAAGAGATGGCAGTGCATATGTCGGTTACCAGTATGTAGGAGAGGCTTTATTTGGAAAGTGGATGACCGTTGTGATGGTGGGCATTGTTTAGTTAATTTTCTAAGGTTTGTACACCAAAAAAAAAGGGCAGGTTAGGTATAAAATACATATCTTTGTTTGGGAGAGCTCTAAATTTGAGATGGATTTATGTTAAATGGAAAGATAAGCAGAATCCTTCGATTGAGATGCAAGTTCCATGTGACTCAACAGACAGACTTCTTTTTTTAGTGCCTCCAGACTTATTTCTTTGGACAATGATAAAAAGAAGAAAAGATTGGAAATCCAGGTGGCTAAACAACCAGGCTCGTAATTAAAGATATTGACCAAAAATTGTATTGTTGAGTGCACAGGGAAAACAGGACTGGTTTGGTTTCCCTGAGCTGACTGGTAATTGATGGAGCTTTCGGAGTTATGGAGCAAGACGAGCCATGTTCAACCATCTCCAGTCCAGATGTTGGTGACTCATTTTGCATCAAAACGGCATCAACACTAGCCAGCACATGAAGCCTTGAGCAGGCACAGTTGACTCATGACTTGAAAAATGGATAGTATGTATAACTGAAAAAAAAAATACACACGTTCCTCCTATGGTTTGTACATGAAAGGATCTTAACAACTGACAAATTATTACTTCTCCATCTCCAGACCAGGGGTGGTGTCACAGTCACATCATATTTATTTCACATGGATGAAGACTAGAGTGACTAGGTTTTGGGGATGAAGAAGCATAGCATTAGCAAGCACTAGGGAGTAGGGAGTAGGGAGTGAGAGGAAGAAGAATCACCGTGGTGCGCATAGAGATAGGCGGTTCTCCAAGAGTAGATGTGATCCCCGGCGGCGAGGTCCACCCGATCCACCCGGTTGGAGAGGACGCCCACCATCGTTGGGTGTTGGGTGTTCCTCCTCCCCGAATCAATCAAAACCCAAACCAAATCGATCCCCTTCCGAAGAAATCTGAGAGTCACCTGGGGTTGGGCGCCTGGGCATGGGCATGGAGTAGCATCCACATTGCCACCTTCCCCTTCCCTGGATGGATGCTTGCTTAGAGGCCAAGGACGCCGCCTCCGCTCCTCAAAGCCAGCCCTAGAGATGGCAATGGGGACCCGCGACCCGATACCCGATGGGTTTTTACTCTATTAGGAGTTCTAACTCTTATACCTATGGGTCTACTAACGGACAAAAACTTTTACCCGTTGGGTACGCGGGTATGGGTCCGTTCTTTATCCACCCATACCCATCAACCCGTGGGTGAAAAAAACCCGTAGATTAAGCCTAAAACCATGAGTAACATAAGTCCCAACGACTACCAAATCATAACATAAAACCTCTTTCACCTCTTAAGCATTGTTCTAGTCGAGTTATATGAAATTATTATTTGATTTATTGATTATGTAATGTGGTTGTAGAGTTTTTTTACTCGCCTTTGAACGTTAATGTTAACAGCATTATTGTAGGAGAAAATATCGATGGTTTACGGTTCTAATACGACTAATTATAGTATAAAACTATAAGTAATACAATTCAATTAAATGGGTATGGGTACCCGTTGGGTACCCGTTACCCGCACGGGTATGGGTATGGGGTCAATTTTGTACCCGTGACGGGTATGAGTATTTAAACGAGAATATTTAGTCATCGTGGGTATGGGTATGGGACAAGGGAACCCGATGGGTATGTACCCGTTGCCATCTCTAGCCAGCCCGGGTTGCGTTGCCGCCCGATGGTGGTGATTGACAAGGAAGGAGACGGGAAAATTACTCCACTAATCCACTTCTTTTTCCTTTTCTTTTTTTTTTGAGAGAGAGAGACGACACGAGACAGCTGGGAAGGGATGGGCCGCACATGACAGGCATCCTTGGGCCCAAGCCCAACGTGCTTCATCTCTTCTTCTATCTTCTCTTCTTCTCCGCTGCGCCGCGCATCCGCATCGCCCACGGACGCCCATTCCATGGCGCTCGCCGCTGCCGCCGCCGCCACTTTCCGCCCTCGTCTCGTCGTCACCGCCTCAGCCGACAACACCGACACTCGCCGCCGCCACTGGAAGGCCGGCGAGTTCCCCTTCCCCACCTCTTCCGACACTCCCCGCGGGAGCGCCCGCACCACCGAGTCCGAGCGTCCACCCAGGGATCATGAAGATGGGGGGGATAGCAGCAGGAGGAGTGGGCGCAGGCACTGGAAGGCAGGCGAGTTCCCGGGCACGCCGGAGGACTCCAGGCGGCCTCGGAGGAGCCCCATCAAGAACGTCAAGAAGAGGCTTGACGCGCGCGCCGAGGCCAAGGCGTGGGCCTGCACCGTCACCGAGGCCCTCGCTGATCGCATCCACGCCAAAAACTGGCAAGAGGCGCTCCAGGTACATACATTCTCCTTTTCTCCTCCGACTAGCAACTTGTCCGATTGGCACTGACTGACGATACAGCTAATTTGCTAAGCTAGGTCTTCCAGATGCTCAAGGAGCAACCTTTCTATCATCCCAAAGAGGGCACTTTCATGAAGCTCCTCCTACTGCTGGGCAGGTCAGGCCAGCCTTCCCGTGCTCGCCACCTCTTCCATGAGATGCTGCAGCAAGGATGCCAGCCCACCCCGGAGCTCTACACGGCCTTGATTGCTGCCTACTGCAGGAATGGCCTCCTCGACGACGCCTTCCGCCTTCTTAGTGACATGAAGGCCTCTCCAGTTTGCCAGCCTGACGTCTATACCTACAGCACCATCATCAAGGCTTGCGTTGATGCCTCAAGATTTGACATGGTTGATGCTATGTACAAAGATATGGCTGACCGCTCCATAGCACCCAACACGGTCACGCAGAACATTGTTCTCAGTGGCTATGGCAGGGCTGGAAGGTTGGATGACATGGAGAAAGTACTCTCTGCAATGCTCGACAGCACAACTAGCAAACCAGATGTGTGGACTATGAACATTATACTAAGCCTTTTTGGTAACAGTGGTCAGATTGAATCGATGGAGAAGTGGTATGAGAAATTCCGAGGCTATGGGATTGAACCGGAGACTCGGACACTCAACATTCTCATTGGTGCATATGGGAAGAAGCGGATGTATGACAAGATGTCTGCAGTGATGGAGTACATGCGCAAGTTAGCGTTTCCATGGACCACTGCAACATTCAACAACGTGATTGAGGCATTCGCTGACGCAGGTGATGCAAAAAACATGGAGCACACATTTAACCAGATGCGTGCAGAGGGGATGAAGCCAGATACAAAGACATTTTGTTGTCTCATAAATGGGTTTGGTAACGCGGGTCTTTTCCATAAGGTGGTTGGCATGGTTAAGCTGGCTGAGAGGCTTGGTGTGCCAATGGATACAACTTTCCACAATGCTGTTCTCGCGGCATGTGTAAAAGCTGAGGATTTGATGGAGATGGAGAGGGTCTTCAGGCACATGAAGCAAATGCAGTGTGTCCCAGATGCTACAACATACTCCATCTTGGTGGGAGCTTATCAGAAGGAAGGAATGACTGACAAGATCTATGTTCTGCAACAGGAGAACCCGACTTTGGTTCCAACTGACCTTGTCCATGTGTAATAGATCACTTTTCAGGGAGAACTGAGCACTCAGTTTGTTTTCTCGTGATTAATTCATTTGTCATCTGTAAAAAAGTAAACATGAGATGGTTGTGCACCTTATGACCTGACTGATATATTAGATCAAATTCACAGGACATACCTTACATTTTATTATATAAGTTTGACTAAATCATGATACTTCTGCGATTTGCTTAGTTACTATTTGTGGTTCATGCTTATGCTCAGGTCATATGCTGTACAATAATTCAAGAAGACCTTATGTCTATCAAGAGCTAATAGGGGAATGCTTTAGAACAATAAATCTGCCATCCATGGTAATTCCATTGCTTTTTCCCCCATTTCATTGACCTATTAGTTTTTGTTAGAATGATCATTCATAATCATTTTTTGACTCATAGTTTTTTATGATTTGTCATATTGCACTTACAAAGATATGTTTCTCAGTATAAACTATGATTGTGTGCCCTTTTATCAATTTTATGCCATATTATAAATTATTGGACCACTACTTATATCCCATTCTGACCTTAAGTTTCCTTTGCACTACTTATGTTCATGCAGGTTTGGTGTATCCTCTCAATGACCAAGTACCTTTTTGAATGCACTCGTTACAGTATGCAAGTTAATGGTATATGCCTGGGCTTACTGTATGTAATGACACATATTCTCTGACAGGGTTCATAGAAAACTTAATTAATCATTTCCTCGAGTTCATTGCACCAGTATTTTCTTGCAAGTCGTGTTATTCACGGTGTCTTGGAACACATCACCCAATATGCCTCTTCATTCAGTTGTTCTTCTGTAATTCATTGGATTTATGTACGATATGTTATCTGCATTTAACCTGCCTTAAACTCTAAAACCCTTGTCTAATAAGTTTAAGCTGTTAGGATGGCTTGTATGTAGGTATTTGTGCAATTTTTTTGTTTGTCAAGCTTTATGTGGTATGATCGGCCACTTTCCCCTTTTCCCAGCTAGATGAATGCATGTCCTTGTTGCTACATCAAAAACCATTTGTCGCTTTCAGCTCATATTTTGTGCACTGCCGGTGTTACTTTGCTGCTTTTGTTTTGCTTTGATATGGGTGATTTGGTGTATACATGTCTTTCTGCATCTATGCCTTCATGCACTTGCATATTCCTGTTTTTTGTCAATTTAGGAACAGTACTGTGCAAGTGTGCATCCTTTTAGATATAGATCTAGTCAGTTTAGACCTTCTTATGTGTAACATGCCATGGCAAATGACCTTCCCTACGGAACTGTAGTTCATGTGTTCAATCATCCTAAATCTGTACTAGTCATGTTGGCAGTTCTTTTATTCTCCTTTTTCAGGTATGTTAAGCTTGACAGCCAAGGTACGCAGCAGGTAGAGGTCAATGGTAGAGATGATGATCCAGTAGTACTTTGCTATCATAAAGCATTTTTTTTCTATTACTTCTTAGCTTCCACAATGATTCATCCAAAAAATATATATAACATTTCCGTTGACTAGCTATTATGTTTGGATAATTGTAATTTTTTGTCCTGCGCATTTTTCTTTATGCAGTTAACAGTGTATTTGAGAGAGGGGCCTAAAAAGATTGTTTTGTATCTAGAAGTTACTTGTGCACACTCTGTTTGGGTGCCAGGATTGCCAACAGAAGATTTGTAGAACAGGTAATTGCTTTCTTCCACTGTTATTCCATATATTATGAGATACTACAAGTTAGCAAACGAAGATTGTTTTGGATCAGCAAACACTTGGGTTATCTCTTGGGCATGTTATCCTGATACCTCCCTTTCCCCAACAAACAGCAAATGCTTAAGGCATTTTACTATTTTTTTCTTTTTTACCTTTGTATGCCTAACAAAGTCATTGATATATTTCTAGTGTTATTGTATCTTTTTATTTATCCTGTTCTACATGGATCTCTATAGGCCAATTTGGTCGGTTTCTTTAATTTTCTTGTACACTGAGTCTGTCTTATACCCTGTGGCCTGTGCAATTTGGTTTTGACAAAGTATGAACAGTGTTAAGAAGTTTGCTAAAATCAAAATTATCTCCTTACACACTTGTTCATCTACAGGAAGCATTTTATTTTTGGAAAGTACACTTATGGGTGTAAATAAAAACTGAAATCCACTTCCATTCTCTGCCTCACCAACGCTTTTTGAGGTGCGATTGAGTGCAGATTAAATCAGTGGATCAGTTTGATAGGATAGCAGTCGAATATGTGAGTTTAAATTGGTTCCATGTAGACATGAAGTTATAACAGTGGTACAATGCAACTATGGTGTGTGGCCAAGGCTGACTCAGCAGATACTGCACTTCAGAATGCACTGGACTACGTGTGCAGCATTGGAGGAGCAGATTGCTCAGCAATACAAGGCACTTGTTATTATCCAAATACCTTAGGTGCACATGCATCCTATGCTTTCAACAGCTATTACCAGAGGGTCCCTGCACCCTCCAGCTGCGATTTTGGGGGGACGGCAATGCTTGTCAATGTCAATCCCAGTAAGGATGAATCTCCTCTCATTTCACACCAGTTCAAGGATATATATTTTTTATGTCGGTGTTGTAAAGATCATTTTATGCGTGTATGTTTCCTTTGCAGGCTCAGGAAGCTGTGTTTTGGCATCATCAATGTCGTTGCCATCAAGGTGAAAACCATTTCAACTCTGAAAACATGAACACTCTAGTGCTTGACCGTGCCCTTTTAATATATATTATTTTGAGAGTTGAGGCTGAAAGGCCCTCGAGTCTAAAAACAATGAAATGTTGTGTTTACTTTTGCAGTTCCGTGGCTGGGTACAATCCTGCATTTACAACTCCTACGACATCATCCACTAGTCCTATTATTACTCCTACTACGCTGTCTGGTTCAGGTTCATCAGTGCTGAACCCGGATGGCTCAAGCTCTGCCAGTAGTTCTGAGTTTGGTTCAGACATTCCAGACACGAGCAATTGTTGGCGCTCAATCTCCCCCAATGGCAGGTCCTTGGCAACTTTGTTCTCAATGCTTGCATTGGCATACACGATCAAAGGAACAATTTTGGAAACGAAGTGATTAAAACTGATGTAAAGAGCTAGGGAATTCACTCGGCCAAGTTGTATGGCGCTCAGGTAGTGGCCGGAACTAGGAAGTAGCAACTAAACTAGGCTTGATAGACAACTGGTCAATAGCTGTTGTAGTGCTGTTCCTTGAGTGGCTTAAGAAAGAAAGAGAAAAAAATGCCTCCTTTTGACTTTTGAGTGTACACTTTTGAGCCCCTGCTGCTGGCTGTATTGCCGGATGTTATTGCGTGATATGGTGCGGGAGCAGTAGATGCAAAATCATCGAAGCGCGGAAGCATATCTTTTTGTTCAGGACAAAGTTGAATGGCATGGAATTGGAAGGCACGAGGCATCTTACCCACAAGAGCAATACAGGCGCCAGAATCAAAAGAGCCAAATTCAAGTCACACGAGTGAGAATGTTTCAGATGATTGAGAATTAAGCAAAGCTCTCAACATCAAGGCAAAATACATACTACCAGTCTTGTGTTTGCTTGCACTTGCTTACTTGCTCCACTCACCATACCTACTGAGTACTGACCAACCTACCCTGTTTTCCATGTATCTACTGAGTATTATTGCTCTTGCCGAACGTCCAAGGCTGACTGCAACGGACTCTCTACATCATATTTTTTAATTGTTAACCCAATATGTGCTTAATAGTTTGATTCTATACTATGAATAAGTTAAATGTTATCCATATATGTCAATACTGGTCGCACGTCAATTGGATATATAGGAAAATTTAGCAAGCTGCAAATGTTCAGTTAAACGAAAGTTTTGCTGGTCAGTTTTGGGAAAAAACGGTCGTGTCATGTTCAGAAACTATTTGGATCTCAAGGTTAGCTGCAGTAGGTCCAGAACAAATTGAAGGCCAGCACTTAATATTTTGAACATGAAAGGCGCTGTATACTTTTATCAAAAAAGAAGAAGTAAATTTTGATCAGAAAAGAACAGCGGCTAAGACTAGGCCAGCCGCGGCAAGGAGGCCTGTGAGCGCGAGTGGCAACAGCAAGGATGAGAAGAAATCGGACTCGGAATCGGAGGCCCTGAGGAGGGAGGTGGAGAGGCTACGGCGGCGCAACGCTGAGCTGGAGCAGCAGCTCGCCCTCGCGCAACGCACTGTGGCTCAGCTCCGGCAGCAGCAGGTAGCAGCAGACGACAACTCCCAACCGGCGTCTCCTGCTACTAGTACCGGAATTCCAGGAGTGCCTGTGCCGCCTCCACCACCACCGCCGCCTAACAGTAAGAGCAGTAGAAGAATTCCTCCAAGGCAGCAAGGGCCTTTCAAGGCCACGTCACTGGTCAACATGTACAACTCCTTGACAACCACCACCAACAACACCGCCGCGTCCGGCATTGTTGGCGAGCTGCAGAACCGATCCACACACTTGTTAGCGGTCGGTCGGTCACAAACCCTTGATTCTATCTATCTTTGTCATCTCATCTCCATTAAGTACCAGAGAATAGATAGATACCTAATGCTTCTTTCCGGTGGTTGAGAATATAGGTCAAAGCCGACGTGGAAGCAAAAGCAGGGTTGATCAACCATCTCATCGCCAAAATCCAACAAACTACATTCGCTGATGTGGAGCAAGTGCTCGCCTTCGTGGATTGGCTTGACCAACAACTATCAACTCTGGTAACTGAATGAATTACTTTCCTTCATTGCTTGTTTGTTCCTCCTTTTATTGATCGGTGATCGATCCATTTCAGTCTGACGAGACAGCCGTACTGAAGCACTTCAGCTGGCGGAGAGAAAAGCCGACACACTCCGGGAGGCGGCCTTCGAATACCGCCATCTCAACTCTCTTCTCAAACAGATCTCAAATTCCTCCAACGACGACAACGCTCTTGCTTCCTGTGAGGCTACCCTCACCAGGACGTCAGCCTTGCAACATAAGTATATATATCTCAAAAGCTCCAAGATATGACATTTTTGAGATGCAAAATGTGAATACAATGAGATGTGGCTTTTCTTTTGCTTCCTCAAGTATAATCGACATGCTTGTGAAATGACTGTCAGGCTGGAGAAGAGCATGAGTAGATTGGTGAATCTGAGGAGCTCGGCGATGCCGTCCTACAAAGAATTGAGGATACCCACTGACTGGATGCTTGATTCAGAGATTGCTTCCAAGATACTAGATAGCCATCTTCTCATTTTGCCTCGGTTCTTTCTTTACTGAGGCACAAGACATGAAATCCCAAGCACATGAGGCTGGCATCACTCAAGCTTGCAAAGGTGTACATGAAGAGAGCCCTCAAGGAACTGGACAGGGAAACAGCAGGCGAGGCTCTGCTTGCTCAGACTGTGCACTTCGCCTACAGGGTTCACCAGGTAACTAATGGAGTACTCATCAGCAACCAAACTGATCGATGATCATGGCTTTTGGTGTGCTAATACTACTTGTCTGCATTTGTGTAGTTTGCTGGAGGGCTTGACTGCGAAGCAATGCGCCTTTTTGAAGATCTGACACAGCGGGCTCACTCCGCCTCCTCTCCCTGAGCTTTTTGAAGATGAAATGAGATACACATCATTCACAAGCATCAAAGCTAATTGCTGATGAGATGAGAAATATGTGGCTTGTCAAAAGGGATGGTGGAAAAACTAATGCGGTGACTTTTTGTATACGTACATATAATCTAGTTCTTTAAAACATGTCAGAGAGATTACTCCAATGTGAATAATAACGACAAATATCGATAAGGTATGCAGCCTTCGATGTACTGAGATATCATGACATTGTATTGTTGTCATGATATCTCAGTACATCGAAGGCTGCATACCTTATCGATATTTGTCGTTATTATTCACATTGGAGTAATCTCTCTGACATGTTTTAAAGAACTAGATTATATGTACGTATACAAAAAGTCACCGCATTAGTTTTTCCACCATCCCTTTTGACAAGCCACATATTTCTCATCTCATCAGCAATTAGCTTTGATGCTTGTGAATGATGTGTATCTCATTTCATCTTCAAAAAGCTCAGGGAGAGGAGGCGGAGTGAGCCCGCTGTGTCAGATCTTCAAAAAGGCGCATTGCTTCGCAGTCAAGCCCTCCAGCAAACTACACAAATGCAGACAAGTAGTATTAGCACACCAAAAGCCATGATCATCGATCAGTTTGGTTGCTGATGAGTACTCCATTAGTTACCTGGTGAACCCTGTAGGCGAAGTGCACAGTCTGAGCAAGCAGAGCCTCGCCTGCTGTTTCCCTGTCCAGTTCCTTGAGGGCTCTCTTCATGTACACCTTTGCAAGCTTGAGTGATGCCAGCCTCATGTGCTTGGGATTTCATGTCTTGTGCCTCAGTAAAGAAAGAACCGAGGCAAAATGAGAAGATGGCTATCTAGTATCTTGGAAGCAATCTCTGAATCAAGCATCCAGTCAGTGGGTATCCTCAATTCTTTGTAGGACGGCATCGCCGAGCTCCTCAGATTCACCAATCTACTCATGCTCTTCTCCAGCCTGACAGTCATTTCACAAGCATGTCGATTATACTTGAGGAAGCAAAAGAAAAGCCACATCTCATTGTATTCACATTTTGCATCTCAAAAATGTCATATCTTGGAGCTTTTGAGATATATATACTTATGTTGCAAGGCTGACGTCCTGGTGAGGGTAGCCTCACAGGAAGCAAGAGCGTTGTCGTCGTTGGAGGAATTTGAGATCTGTTTGAGAAGAGAGTTGAGATGGCGGTATTCGAAGGCCGCCTCCCGGAGTGTGTCGGCTTTTCTCTCCGCCAGCTGAAGTGCTTCAGTACGGCTGTCTCGTCAGACTGAAATGGATCGATCACCGATCAATAAAAGGAGGAACAAACAAGCAATGAAGGAAAGTAATTCATTCAGTTACCAGAGTTGATAGTTGTTGGTCAAGCCAATCCACGAAGGCGAGCACTTGCTCCACATCAGCGAATGTAGTTTGTTGGATTTTGGCGATGAGATGGTTGATCAACCCTGCTTTTGCTTCCACGTCGGCTTTGACCTATATTCTCAACCACCGGAAAGAAGCATTAGGTATCTATCTATTCTCTGGTACTTAATGGAGATGAGATGACAAAGATAGATAGAATCAAGGGTTTGTGACCGACCGACCGCTAACAAGTGTGTGGATCGGTTCTGCAGCTCGCCAACAATGCCGGACGCGGCGGTGTTGTTGGTGGTGGTTGTCAAGGAGTTGTACATGTTGACCAGTGACGTGGCCTTGAAAGGCCCTTGCTGCCTTGGAGGAATTCTTCTACTGCTCTTACTGTTAGGCGGCGGTGGTGGTGGAGGCGGCACAGGCACTCCTGGAATTCCGGTACTAGTAGCAGGAGACGCCGGTTGGGAGTTGTCGTCTGCTGCTACCTGCTGCTGCCGGAGCTGAGCCACAGTGCGTTGCGCGAGGGCGAGCTGCTGCTCCAGCTCAGCGTTGCGCCGCCGTAGCCTCTCCACCTCCCTCCTCAGGGCCTCCGATTCCGAGTCCGATTTCTTCTCATCCTTGCTGTTGCCACTCGCGCTCACAGGCCTCCTTGCCGCGGCTGGCCTAGTCTTAGCCGCTGTTCTTTTCTGATCAAAATTTACTTCTTCTTTTTTGATAAAAGTATACAGCGCCTTTCATGTTCAAAATATTAAGTGCTGGCCTTCAATTTGTTCTGGACCTACTGCAGCTAACCTTGAGATCCAAATAGTTTCTGAACATGACACGACCGTTTTTTCCCAAAACTGACCAGCAAAACTTTCGTTTAACTGAACATTTGCAGCTTGCTAAATTTTCCTATATATCCAATTGACGTGCGACCAGTATTGACATATATGGATAACATTTAACTTATTCGTAGTATAGAATCAAACTACTGAGCACATATTGGGTTAACAAATAGCAAATCTGATGTGGAGAGTCCATTGCAGTCAGCCTTGGACGTTTAGCAAGAGCAATACTCAGTAGATACATGGAAAACAGGGTAGGTAGGTCGGTACTCGGTAGGTATGGTGAGTGGAGCAAGTAAGCAAGTGCAAGCAAACACAAGACTGGTAGTATATATTTTGTCTTAATGTTGAGAGCCTTGCTTAATTCTCAATCATCTGAAACATTCTCACTCGTGTGACTTGAATTTGGCTTTTTTGATTCGGGCGCCTGTATTGCTCCTGTGGCTAAGATGCCTCATGCCTTCCAATTCCATGCCATTCAACTTTGTCCTGAACAAAAAGATATGTTTCTGCCCTCTTTCATGATTTTGCATCTACTGCTCCCGCACCATATCACGCAATAACATCCGGCAATACAGCCAGCAACAGGGGCTCAAAAGTGTACAATCAAAAGCCAAAAAGAGGTTTTTTTTTCCTCTCTTTTCTTTCTTCAGTCACTCAAGGAAGAAGAGACCCCTCGGCCCTCGCACGCACTACAACAGCTATTGACCAATTGTCTATCAAGCCTAGTTTAGTTGCTACTCCTTCCTAGTTCCGGTCACTGCCTGCGCGCCATACAACTTGGCCGAGTGAATTCCCTAGCTCTTTACATCAGTTTTATTCACTCTATTTCCAAAATTGTTCCTTTGATCATATATGACAATGCAAGCATTGAGAACAAAGCTGCCAAGGACCAGGCATTGGGGGAGATTGAGCGCCAACAATTGCTTGTGTCTGCAATGTCTGAACCAAACTCAGAACTACTGGCAGAGCGGGAGCCATCCGAGTTCAGCACTGATGAACCTGAACCAGACAGCGTAGTAGGAGTAATAATAGGACCAGTGGATGATGTTGTAGGAGTTGTCAATGCAGGATTGTACCCAGCCACGGAGCTGCAAGAGCAAACACAACATTTCATTGTTTTTTGACGCAAGGGCCTTTCAGCCTCAACTCTCAAACTCTCTTAATAATATAAATTAAAAGGGCATGGTCAAGCACTAGAGTGTTCATGTTTTCAGAGTTAAAATGATTTTCACCTAGATGGTAACGACATTGACGACGCCAAAACACAGCTTCCTGAGCCTGCAAAGGAAATATACATGCATAAAATGATCTTTACAATACCAACATAAAAAGATATATCCTTGAACTGGTATGAAATGAGAGGAGATTCATCCTTACTGGGATTGACATTGACAAGCATTGCCGTCCCCCCAAAATCGCAGCTGGAGGGTGCAGGGCTCCTCTGGTAATAGCTGTTGAAAGCATAGGATGCATGCGCATCTAAGGTATTTGGATAATAACAAGTGCCTGATGGTTGTATTGCTGAGCAATCTGCTCCTCCAATGCCGCACGCGTAGTCCAGTGCATTCTGAAGTGCGATTTCTGTTGAGCCACCCTTGGCCACACAACATAGTTGCTGCCCAGAAACAACTGGACCAGTGGGTGGAGTTGTGGTGAGAGAAGGAGGTGGCATGCTGACAGCAGGCGTCATTGGGTTTGATGTTGGGTTGGTCAATGGCGCGGAAGGAGGAGAGGTTGAAGGTGTTGGCAGCGGGTATGCCGCAGGTGCAGGCGAGGTGGAAGGATTGACCATTGAAGGCGCAGTGATGGGTGTAGGGAGAGGGTTCAAGGAAGGAATTGTGATGGTAGGGTTTGTGGAAGGAACGGTGATGATTATTGGCGCTGGGTTTGTAGATGGGACTGTGATTGGCATCGTTGGGTTAGTTACCTGATCTGGATTCAGGTCATCATGGACAGTTCGTTTACCTGCAGTTTTAACAAATACTAGGAGTAATTAATTCGTCATTAAGTGCCACCGTCAGAAAAAAAAAAGCAATGCAAACGGTTCCTCAAACTTTTATGTCCCGATAAAAGCTGAAATAGTAGGCACAAATCATTAATTCAAGAGAAAATCTATAAAATAAGTAGTAGTAGATTCAGACAATTTGCCAGGATTAATGAACCCATTTGGTGGGCTTGAATCCATAAATAAATTAATTTTTTTCATGCTATTGTAATATTGTACTCCTAGTAAGAATGTTATGTTGTTCCCCAAAACAAAACAAGATCAGATCAAATCGGCCAGCCGCAATACATCAGTACACTATGCTATCCCAACCGAACAGGAAGGTAAAGTCGCCAGAATGCCGTTATAACTAGTAATAATACCTCCAACCTAGACTAAAATTGGCGCAGGAAGGAATTTAAGGAATGGTGATTAGGAGAACGAAAAACCATACTCATCTGCTACTATATAGTAGTGGAAAGGAAGGAAAAGGGGAAAGGCAGAGAGAGGAACAGAAAGATAATGAGACCAAAGATCGATCTGGATGGCCTTGTGCTTGTGGAGAGCAGCAAACAAAGCAGCCATACAAACATTACCCATACAAACTGAACTGAAGGAGCAGAGAAGAAGAGACCTGAGCAGCAGGGCAGCGCGCAGGAGAAGAGGAAGAGGAGGAAGGGAGCCCATCTCCTGGTCCTGACCATAGTTGAGTTGTCTTGTGTTGCTGAGAAGCTCAAGAAATGGATTTGGGAGTAGAGAAGGGGGATGAGAGTGTGCTCGCACTCGCTTGCTCAGAGCCTCAGAGAAAGCTGCTACTTTCCCCCCCTTCCTTTTCCTTTTTCTCGAGCATGAACCATGGATGGACTAGTCATGGAGTGGACGATCGAGGACAGACCTGCGGGACCGACTCATTGAGATTATCAAGAAGAAAATAACACTGCTGTCGCCTTGGGTCCACTTTCGTTTATTCTGTTTTTTCTCCACCAATATTTTTGTCTCTTCCTAAACATGAAATTTATAGAAACTACTACCTCCATCAAACCTTCCATCGAATCTTGGTTCTTATATTTTAAAACGAAGGAAGTTAATTCAAGTTAGATTTAAAAAAATCCGTGTCCCAAATGAGCCCTCAATCTTTCCCTATGTAGTAGATCTGGCTTTATTGGGCAAAAAAGAGGCCGTCGTATCTACTCGCCCCCTTCTTCATTCATTCAATTAGCTCAGAATGGATTATCTCAAACACCCACAACCTATTTTTACAAATTGGTAAAGCAGTCGCAACCGTGTACAGAAATTCTTGTACAGAAAGGGGTCTGTGGAAATAGAAATTTACAGAAAGGGGTATGTGGAAATATAAATTTTTCCAGTCAGGTATTGCAACCGTGCATAGAAAGAGGGTTTTTGCATATAGGCATGTTATGTCGTCTGTCTAAAAAGAATTTATGCAAAAGAAATCCAAAAACCCTATAATCCAGAAACCCTAGCTCCCATCCCAGCAAACCATAGCCACCCTGTCGCCGCCACCAGAAATCAAGCATCCGATCCACCATCGCCGAGGTCGCCGCCAGCGAAACCACCATCGCCGAGGTCCCCGCTGGCGGATCCACGTCGCCGACACTCCCGACCCCGTTGCCACTGCTCCTGAGCGAGCCAGTCGCCGCCCACTTGAGGTTCTCGTCGACGGCTCCTGTCACGCCCCAAACTAGCCCCGAACGATGACCAGAGTAAGGCGATCCAAATTAACCTGTAAACCTGTACCAGTCCCAGGAAACAGTGCTGGTACAACAGGAAGATTGAATATCACTGCGACAGAGGTCTCTTTATTAAGAATAGAGTTACAACCAAGGTTGGAACTGCGGACAGACCCCGAGTTCGCAACTGCATTACAAAAAGGCGGAAGCGAAGACTAGCCCAAAGCCACAAGCATGACTTGCGGATTAAGCTGAAACCCTACTACAGCTCGTAGTTCGCTTGCTCCTGGAAGAACTCCTCTTCAGCAGGGTCCATCTCTTCGTCTTCGAGAACTGGGGGGGTTATTTATATAGAGCAAGGGTGAGTACGGGAGTACTCAGCAAGCCAAGGGGAATTAAGTGTTTGATGCAAGCTTCAAAGGAGAGCCAGTTATTTTCGCGTTCGATTTTAGTTTAAGACTTTCGGAAGAAACTAAGTGAGTGCTTCTCAACGACACGGACGAGAAAGTGCGTCTCATCCGGCCAGAGTAGTGAAATGTACGGATTGATTTTGTCGGCGGGAAAGGCTCCCTGCCAATCGTTTTCCGAAACCGGCTATACCGACGACCACAATTCAAGCATTGAAAAGATTTCCTTACACCCACAACAGTTCACAAAGCAGTCAAACAAAGCTACGCTAAGGAATCACCTCACATCCGCCCATGACCGTGGGCACAGCTGTTCGAACAGGTTGTTAACCTCTACAGAGGGGGTACACTTTACCCACACGACGTTACTAACCCGGGTCAAACAACCCGTGCAGAACAGCCACGTCTAGGACTTTGAGGTTTTCACGACAAGGCATTTCGAAAGCCGACTCAGAGTCACCTTATGCCAACGGGAGAGGTCCCACGGACCAACACCAGGTTAGGTCCCAGACCATACTGTGCCAGGAGGCCCAGGGGTCCTCCCCGACACCACCCCGACGAATCCACTTGTCCCTTGGCATCAAGATTTCCCTGGCCTAGCTAGTTACTCAGCCAGGGGTGTCCCATTCACCCATGTGGTCGTACTTTATATGCTCACATGAAATTCCCAAGGAATCGGTCCTTAAGGCGAGAACGGGAAAACCGTACCTCCAGTACGTCTCCCACACCGCGAGTTTTGGAAACTCATTTTATTTTCAAGGCACCGACCCAAGTGTCGGGTTTTCCAAGGATTTTGTAAACCCAAGTTTTACCCAGTTGATGATTTTAAATTTGAAGGGAGCCTCGATATTCGTACGCGAGGTACGAATATCGAGACCTGACATGAAGGGCGACAAGGGGTGTTAGGTTATTCAATAATCAAGGGAGTCAAATGCAGCAAGTGGGTAGGGCCTGCCGGTTGTATCGCAAACCGCGGCCAAGGTATCATGTGTAACCTAAAGGATGCATAATTTGCAGAAAGAAAATACTTAATTTCAAATTATGGGTTCAATTGATCAAAGGTGACTTTTCTTGCTCGAGATCTTGAGCTTCCTCCTCGAAATCCGAGCACGGAGAGTCTTCTGGCTCTGAAGCTACACGCGAAACGAGGCGACTCAAGACAACGGTCAAAAGGAAGCCCTATTAATGACCACTAATTGTGCCAATAGATAGATCTCGATTTTGAGAAATTTTGGAAGTTGAACGGAGTCAATCGGACGAACGGATGAAGAGATATGAATTTCCTAAGATTAATTGATTTTCTGTCTAAAGAAAAAATGAATTATTAAATCCCTTGGAAAAAAAAAGAAAAGAAGGAGGGACGTGAATTGGACATTGTTTTGGATGGATGAGTACGGCCCAATGCAAAGAATGGGCGCGGCCGGACAACGCGGGCCGGCGCATAGGGAAGGCAGCCCAAGGTTGAACGGCGCGGAGAGAGGCCGACGGGCCGGCTAACGGGGCGCGGCCCACGAGCGAACGAGGCTTGTGTGGGAGCACTGGGCCAGTCGTGAGACGTGGCCCAAAGAGCTAGCGCGAGCGCGGCCGAGCGGAGTGGGCCGGCGCGCGGAGGGGACGGCCCATGCGGCGAGACGCGCGCGAGGCGAGAAGGCCGACTGGGCCGAACCATGGCGCAGCCCAAGCGGCAAGACGGATCGGTGGACCAAGGTCCGAGGTCCACCATGCGGGGTCCCGAGCGGGGCCCACCTGTCGGCGACCCAGCCCATGAGGACTAGGCGCATGGAGGGAGTTGGCGCTAAGGTTGGGTGGACTCGGTCCAGATCCGATGCACCGGTGGACGCGTGCGTGGCGGACCCATGCACAGCCTCAGGGCTCTCCGTGGATCGCGCGCACGGGACAGAGGGAGAAGCGGCGGGCCACGGAGGACGGCGGGAGGAAGAAGAAGGGGGTGCCGGTATCCGACGGCGCGCGACGGTGGCGGAGCTTAGGGTCGGCACGACGTGAGTCCGGCGAGAGGGAGGGCACCGGAGCGGAGAGGGGAATGAGAGGAGACGAGCCAACGGCTCGGATTCGACGGAGAGGGACCGGTGGCGGCGGAGTGCGGCGGCGCTCGTCGCCGGCGGCGGAAGAGGGATACCTCTTCGGAGCGGTTAGGGATCGATTCGTCGAAGGGGGAGCATCTACTCGGGTTCACGAGCTCGTCCCGGGTGACGGAAGAGGCAGCGCGGCACTGGAGAACGTGGGCGACGGCGCGGGGGGGCTCGGCATCGAGCGGCGGCGAAGCGGCTAGCGAGGACGGCCGTGACGGCGCTAACGGCTACTCTACTGCGTCTACGAGCATGGGAGGACGACGGCGAGCTAGCTAGCGCCTAGGGATGGGAGGAAACGGAGAGGATGGGGGGATTACCGCGGGGAACTTCACCAGAGAAGAGGGGTCGACGGCGCGTGACAGAGCGTGAAACTCCTCACCGGGAGACCGTGCAGGTCCCCCTTTGCCGGTTCGGCCGGGGGCGCAAGGTGAAATTCTTTGCCACTGATCTATGGGATCTCAGCGAGAAAAACGCGTGGACGCAGGCGATTTAGACAGGTTCGGGCCGCTAAGAAGCGTAATACCCTACTCCTGTGTTCTGGTAGATCTGAGAGTGTGATGGGAACTAGAGAGAGTCCAGCCCCCAGACCGAGTCAGCCAGAGTCCCTCCTCCTCTCCTAGGCCTTGACCTCCTTTTATATGGCAAGGGGCTACCACATGGGCCACCAGCTGCCTAAGAAAGAAAACATTCTTTTACATTTAGGGCTATCCTACTGCCGGAAGCAGCCTCTGACGGACGCCGCAGCACGCCTCTGCTCGCCAGTCGACCCATCCGGGGGACGCTCATTTCAACTTTCATTAAATGGCGGGCGACTTTCTCGTCTCGCCTGCACCGGAATCGGGAAAGCATCTGACCGGGGCTGACATACCAACTCCGGCTGAGAGACGAGAGACAGAGGGCTCTCATCATTCCGACGGGACGGGGCGAGGCGTGCTGCAGGCCGCCTGGCGCCACCTAACCTGCGATCTGACCGGTCTGTGATCGGACACTCGCTGTGACCGGTCACGGACCGGATATGCACATGCCACGCCGCATTAAATGCGGCGTAGTGCACTCGTCTGAACCGCCATAAATGCGGTTAGGTGAGCTGTGCCGTGCTCACCTAACCTGCGCACGTGGCACCAAAACCACAGAGGGTCGGGGCGCCCCAGCCCTCGGGGCAGAAACGGGAGTGGCCCGACGTCGGGGGAAACCGGGAGGGCAGCCGCCACGTCACCCTTGGGCCCGACCCCTTCGGGGGAACGGGCCACGTGGATCCCTGTGGTCGCCCTTCCCTTTGGTCTCGACACCCCCGGTCCCATGTCACCGACAGTAGCCCCTGGTGTTACGCCTGGGTGGCCACACCCGGGGAGGGGCACCCAGGCTTGACGCCACCCCTCGGGCCTGGTGATAGGCGGGACCAGTCCCCAAAGGCGGGCAGGACTCCTACGATCGCGAGCCACGCACATCGGTGAAGAATGCCAGTCGACATTAATAAGCGGTCTCCTTATAACCGCAACATTACTCGAGGTAGCGCGCGGATCGGGACACGTCGGTCCGTTTCGCCTGGAGATGTGATGATGGCGCTTTTTGCGGTAACCGAGCGCGATTAATGCACACACGATCTGCCCCTCCTCAACCGCCACGGTCGCACAACTGACGCGCGCGCCGTAAGCGGGCGAGTGGGGTTAGTGGAGGCGTGGGCGCGAGAAACGAGGGGGCAAGGAAGTGGGCGCGGGAAACGAGGAGCCGAGCGCAGTGGAGGCATGGGCATAAAAGGCGCTGAGGAAGGGATTCGTTTCCTTCCTCTCGCCACCTCTTCCTTGCCTTTGCCATCTGTGCTCTAGCTCTCTCGTTTCTCTCGCCTTACTCTCACCACAAGCTCTCGTCCTCAAGCTCCCCCTCCGCCGGTGCCATGACGCGGAGCTCCACGCTGCTTGACGGCAGTGTGCTGCCGCCTTCTCGCATCACCAGCGAGAGGCAGGCCGGGCTGCCGCGCCGATTCATGCCGGAATCTGCCACCCGGGAGGTGGTCGCGCTGGGTGAGGGACGCCCGGCACCGCACTACCTGGAGCGGTCCGTTTTCTTCCTCTCCTTCGCCATGGCGGGCTTGATCCTGCTGTTCTCCACCTTCTTTATGGACGTTCTGGAGTTCTACGGTCTCCAGATGGCGCACCTCACCCCCAACGCGGTGATGACGCTGGCCATCTTCGCACACCTGTGCGAGATATTCATCGGGGTGCGCCCATCCCTTCGGCTGTTTCGGTGGTTCTTCACCGTGTAGCCGGTATCACCGCCGACGGTGGTCGGTGGCTGCTACTTCCAGCCGCGGGGGCAGGTGTTGAACCGCTACATCCCGTGCGTCCTTCGCAAGAAGTGGGACGACTGGAAGAGCGATTGGTTCTACACCCCCCCTCCCCAACGAAGCGCGTCTCCGACTCCCGAGCCAGCCCCCAGCGCAAGCGCCACGCTGGCGGGCGACAGTGGATCTGGGGGACGGCTATGACGCCGTCCTAGACCGCCTGGCGGGCCTGTGAACCCAAGGGCTCACGGGGGCCATGGTGTTCGGCGACTACCTCCGCCGCCGGATCGCGCCGCTCCGGCGACGCGCCCGGGGCGCCTGGGAGTACACCGGGACCGAGGACCTCCTGAGGACCCACCAGGGGCACAAGTGGGATTGGGACCCCGAGGACTTCAGGATGGTGGTCCAACGGGTGCTAAACCTTAGCTCCGTGGAGTCGTCCCTCATCCCTCGGGGGATCCTTCCCCTCTGCAGCGACCCGGAGCGCGCCAATATCCTGGCCATCATGCAGGTGGTCGGGGCGTCGGGGGATCGGGCCCCCCGAGGCCATGATGGCGCGGGCGGCAGCCGCAGAGGGGATCAATCTACCCCCGGAGGGGGCCATGCTTCTGGGCCCTGCGGCGGGGGTTCAGGGGGTAGCCGCCTTGCCGACGCCAAGGGGAAGAGGAAGCAGGAGGCGATGCCTCCTCCATCTCCTCCCCGAGGGGACGGGGCGGTGTGCGTCAGCGGCAGGCGCCCGGAGGACGCCGCACCGACGCCCTAGCCCGAGGAGGAGCGGAAGAAGAAGCGGCTCCACAAGATGGGGGAGACCGAGCCGTGCAGGGGGAGCCTCATCACGCCCCCGAAGTGGTCGTTTAGCCTACCACCCCGCAGGTTCGACCTCTCACCCACAGCGACCACACTCTCATTCCCAAACCCCAAGGCTCGTCTTTACTTATCTCTTTATGTTTCATGTTTTTCTTCTGCCTCAGTGAGATCCCATCCTGTCCCACCCGTCACTCCAAGGCCGGCCGGCCCACGGGCAACGAGACCGGGGAGGCGGCGGCCGCGGAGACTCAGAGGCGGGAGGCCGACCTGCAGGAAGCTGCAGTCCGCCTACGGGAAGCTCAAGAGGCCGCTCGGGAGGCGGCCCGAGTCCGCCAGGCCGAGGAGGCTGCTTAGGAGGCGGCCAGAGTCCGCTGGGCCGAGGAGGCTGCCTAGGAGACCGAGGCGGCGCGCGCGCATGAGGCGCCGGCAGCCGAGGCTGCCACCCAGGTCCCCGACCGGACTGCGCCCGAGGCAGAGGCCACCACCGAGGCCGACCACGACGACGCCGAGGGGGCGCACCCGGGGCCCGACGCCCCAGGTGGTGCTGAGGATGAGCCGGCCTCGGGAAAGACCCCCGAGGCCAACAAATTGATCGGCGAGCCGAGCCGGACTTCACCACCACAGAGGTGGCCTTCCCCCCCTTTCTTCCGCCGCCCCGCTGAGCGCGGAGCTCCTCCTGCAGGCCTTGGCCATGGCCAACAGCACGGTGCTGGACGGGCTAAGCGCCCAAATGCAGGCCCTGCAGGCGGAGCGGGCAGAAATCGACGCGGCGTGGGCGCGCGTCGAGGAGGGATGACGCTCCATGAAGGCCATGGTGGAGGCTGGCCGTAAGGTGCATAGCCTGCACACCTCGTAGCTCAAGGCTCGTCGCAGCACCCTGGCGGAAATCGCCCGGGAAGTAGAGGAGGAGCGGGTGACCGCCCTCATCGCCACCGCCATGTTCGACAGGGCGCGGGACGACCTCCGTCTCAAATACGGGAGCCGGATGGCGGAGCTAGAGGAGAAGCTCGACGCCGCCCGCGGAGTTCTCGACGCCGCCGTCGCCCGGGAGTGGCGGGCGGTGGAGATCGAGGCTGCAACCCGCCAGTGCGAGGAGGCCCTAAAGGCCCGAACTATGGCGTTGGAGGAGAGCCTCGCTACGCTCGGGGGACGGGCCTCGCGCTTGCTCGCGCAAGAGGCCACCGTGCGCCGGCGGGCCGAGGCCCTTGACCTCCGCGCTCGGGAGCTGGAGGCGCTGGAGGAGCGCGCCCGCGCCCTGGACGCGAAGGAGGCGGCGCTGGCGGCACGCGAGACCGTCGCCGCCACACGGGAGGCGACGCTGGCGGCGCACGAGGCTGCCTCCACCGAGCAGGAGTCCACACTCCGCCTCCGCGAAGATGCGCTCGCCAAGCGGGGGCGAGCCCTCGAGGAGGCTGAGGCCACGACGCAGCGGCTAGCGGACAGCCTGCTCCTCCGCGAGGAGGCGCGGGAGGAACAGGCACGCCGCAATCTGGAGAGCGCCTGCGCCGAGAGAGACACGCTGAACCAGCGGGCCTTTGAACTCGAGGCGCGGGCGAGGGAGCTGGACGCGCAGGCGCGCAGCGGTGGGGCGGCCGCACGCCACGGCGATCTGGCCGCCCGCCTCGCAGCCGCCGAGGACACCATCGCCGAGCTGCAGGGCGCCCTGGACTCGTCCGCCGGGGAGGTTCAGGCCCTCCGGCTGTCGAACGAGGTGGGGCCCGACATGCTTCGGGATGCTGTCTCCCGCCTCGATCGTGCCGGGCATCAGGCGGGCATCTGGAGCGGGCGGTACACGCAAAGTACGTCGCCAACCAAGGGGGCCTCGCCCAGTGCCTCTCGGAGATGGCCGGGGACCTTGAAAGGCTCCCCGAGGAGATCGAGGAGACAGTTAAGTCTTCCTCAAGGGACCTCGCCCGGGGGGCGGTGGAGCTCGTGCTGGCGAGCTAGCAAGCCCGGGACCCTGACTTCTCCCCGTGGACGGCGGTGGAAGAATTCCCCCCAGGAACCGAGGCCAATGCGTGCGCCCAAGTCCGGGATGCCGCCGATCAAATCGTCCACGGCTTCGAGGGGACGGCCCCTCGGCTCGTCTTCGCCCTCGACTCCGATGAGGAGGAGGACGGCGACGACGGTGCCGACGACGATAGCGACGGCGAGGCCGGCGACCCGGGCGCGTCGGTGTGAGCCCTCGGGCCCCCGTGCATCTTAATTTTTTTATTCCTTCATCTTCTGAGGCCTTTGAGCCAATGCTTGTACAAACTAGCTTTATTTTATCTGCAATCAAATAAGATTTCAATTTCTATGTTAGTTATGTTTGCTATATGCTCGTGATAAGGATGGTCTGTGTCGCGATCCTTTTGCATCTTGGCTTGAGCGAGGGCTCGTGCTTGGGCCCCAGCCTCAAGCGGCGCGGGTCGGAGCTAGTGCCTGGGGAGATCCGCATATCGAGACTGGCCAAGCCGGGAGCGCGGTGACCGAGGGTTATGGGGACCCGATTGTGGGCCATTGCCGATTCCCCCCGGAGTTCACCACGCCCCGGGGCACGGCTCGGTTCTGGGCCCCGTTTGGCGGTTTTAGACAACCCGGGCTGCCGAGGGCAAGGTCGAGCACGAGCAGACTGACTCAAGTCAAGACTTTTCAAAAGGAAACGATAACACAGGCGCGTTCCTTAGGAAATTGAAAATGCTTGTTATTGAAATGCTAGGAAAGAAATAAACAAGTATGTGCATGTGGGAGCCCCCGGCCAACCCTGCGTGCCCGAGGGGGGCGCGGGGTTGGCCTGATCCCGAGGTACGACACCCGACCCCCTTATGGGTAGAAGCGGCGAAGATGCTCGATGTTCCACGGGTTAGGCAGCTCTGTGCCGTCGCCTATGGCTAATCGAACCGAGCCCGGCCGGGGGACGCCGATCACTCGTTACGGACCCTCCCACATTGGTGAGAGTTTGCTCAGACCAACACGCATTTGGACGCGGCGTAGGACGAGATCGTCGACGTAGAGTGATCGGGCCTGGACATGGCGCTGATGGTAGCGCCACAGGCTTTGCTGGTAGCGCGCGGCTCGGAGGGCCGCGCGCCGCCTTCGCTCCTCTAGGTAGTCGAGGTCGTCTCGGCGAAGCTGATCTTGATCAGCCTCGCAATACATGGTGGCCCGAGGGGATCTCAGGGTGAGCTCGGATGGGAGGACCGCCTCCGTGCTGTAGACGAGGAAGAAGGGCGTTTCCCCTGTCGCTCGGCTTGGGGTGGTTCGGTTCGCCCAGAGCACCGCTGGCAGCTCCTCGATCCACGAGTCGCCATGCTTCTTGAGGATGTTGAAGGTCTTGGTCTTGAGGCCCTTGAGGATTTCCGCGTTGGCGCGCTCCACCTGGCCGTTGCTTCTGGTGTGGGCGGGTGAGGCGAAACAGAGCTTGATGCCCATGTCTTCGCAGTAGTCGCCGAAGAGCTCACTAGTGAATTGGGTGCCATTGTCCGTAATGATACGGTTAGGCACCCCGAACCGAGCAGTGATGCCCCTGATGAATTTTATCGCCGAGTGCTTGTCGATCTTGATGACCGGATAAGCCTCGGGCCACTTAGTGAACTTGTCGATTGCGACATACAGATACTCGAACCCGCCCGGGGCCTTCCTGAAGGGACCCAGGATGTCCAGCCCCCAAACAGCAAACGGCCATGAAAGAGGTATTGCCTGCAGGGCCTAAGCCGGCTGATGCGTTTGCTTGGCATGAAACTGGCACGCCCTGCATCGTCGGACCAGGTCCGCTGCGTCGTGGAGCGCCGTCGGCCAATAGAAACCCTGGCGAAAGGCCTTGCCGACCAAGGTGCTCGAGGCGGAGTGGGCTCCGCACTCGCCTTCATGGACATCAACCAGAAGCTCGACGCCTTGTTCCCGAGGAATGCACTTCAGGAGGACTCCGTTGGCCCCGCGCCGGTAGAGGGCCCCTTCCACTAGCACATAGCACTTGGAGATGCGACTGACGCGTTCACTCCCTTCGCGGTCCTCGGGTAGAGTCTGATCTTTGAGGAACGCCTGGATCTCAGTCATCCAGGCGATCAATCTTGGGGGGCCGGGCTCATCCCACCCAGGTCCCGAGGCCTGGACTCCGACGGGCCTTGGGGGCCGTGCAGGCGCGTCCGTCTCCCCTTGGGGGTCGGGTCGCGCCGACGGCTGGGCCAGCCTTTCTTCAAAGGCGCCCGGTGGGGTCGGGGCTCGCAATGAAGCGAGCCTCAAGAGTTTGTCGGCAACCGCGTTATCCCGTCTGGGCACGTGCCGAAGTTCTAACCCGTCGAAATGACTCTCCATACGCCGTACCTCGCGGACGTAGGCGTCCATCTGCGGGATGGAGCACCAGTACTCCTTGGAGACCTGGTTAACGACCAACTGGGAGTCGCTTAGAACCAGGAGGCGGCGGATCCCCATTCCGGCCGCCACTCTGAGTCCCGCAAGGAGTCCCTCGTACTCCGCCATATTGTTGGTTGCCCGGAAATCTAGGCGAACCAAGTATCTGAGGACGTCTTCGCCCAGCGAGGTCAAGGTGACCCCCACGCCGGCGCCCTGAAGGGCCAGGGAGCCGTCGAACTGCATCACCCAGTAGGTGGCGTGAGGCAGCTGTGAGGGGCTCGTGTTGGCCTCGGGGGTGGAGAGTCCGAGATCGGGCTCGGGAGCTGGGGTCCACTCCGCCACGAAGTCGGCGAGGGCCTGGCTTTTGATCGCGTGGCGTGGTTCAAAGCGCAAGTCGAATTCGGAGAGTTCGATTGCCCATTTTACCACTCGTCCAGTACCCTCTCGGTTGCGCAAGATTTGGCCGAGAGGGTAAGACGTGACCATCGTGACCCGATGCGCCTGGAAATAATGGTGCAGCTTCCTCAAGGCCATCAGAATCGCGTAGAGCATCTTCTGGGCCTGAGGGTATCGGGTCTTGGCGTCCCGCAGCGCCTCACTAATGAAGTAGACGGGCCGCTACACCTTTTGGCGGGGCCTGTCCTCTTCGTTGAGGGCACCATTCCTGGGGCGCTCGTCATCCGAGGGGCCTTGCCGGGCCCACTCGGCTTCTGTGCCGACGACCTCGGGGTCGGAGGGCATCGGGCGCGGCCTTCCCGCAGTGGCCCCGGGGCCTTCCTGGGGGTCGGGGGTGTCCGGCGCCGTCGGACGAGCGGGCAGAGGACCACATCCGGTCGTCAGGGGCCTTAGGCCGCCGTCCGGCTCGGGGGCCTCTCCTCCCTTCTCTGTCCCGGGTCGGGTCGACATAGGGTGGGGGCGCGCGGGCCGAGGGCTGTCCTCATCGCGCTCCACAACCAATGCTGCGCTGACTACTTGCGGGGTTACCGCCAAGTAGAGTAGCAACGACTCATCTGGCTCTGGGGCGACCAGGATCGGGGGGGAACTGAGGTATGCCTTCAACTGGGTGAGGGCCTGCTTAGCCTCCTCCGTCCAGGTAAACGGCCCGGAGCGCTTAAGGAGCTTAAATAGGGGGAGCGCCTTCTCTCCTAGCCTCGATATGAATCGGCTTAAGGCAGCCATGCATCTGGTGACGCATTGCACGTCCTTAAGCTTGCTGGGGGGGTGCATCCGCTCTATAGCTCGTATCTTCTCGGGGTTGGCCTCAATGCCTCGGGCAGAGATCAAGAACCCGAGAAGCTTGCCCACAGGCACACCGAACACATACTTTTCGGGGTTCAGCTTTATGCGGGCGGAGCGGAGACTTTCGAAAGTCTCCGCTAAATCCGAGAGCAAGGTCTCTTGGTCGCGTGTTTTCACAACCAAGTCATCGACGTAGGCCTCAACATTGCGTCCTATCTGACTACCCAAAGAAATACGAGGAGTACGCTGAAAAGTAGGACCTGCATTCTTTAACCCGAAGGGCATGGTTGTATAACAATAAGTTCCTACAGGGGTAATGAATGCAGTTTTTTCCTCATCCTCCCTAGCCATGCGAATCTGATAATATCCTGAGTATGCATCTAGAAAACACAAAAGGTCGCACCCCGCGGTGGAGTCGACAATTTGATCTATGCGTGGCAGGGGATAAGGGTCCTTAGGACATGCCTTGTTGAGGTCGGTGTAGTCGATGTACATCCGGAGCTTGCCGTTCGCCTTGGGGACGACGACCGGGTTCGCGAGCCACTCCGGATGGATGACCTCACGGATGAATCCGGCCTCCAGAAGCCACGCCACCTCTTCACGGATGAAGGCTTGGCGCTCCGGGGCCTGCCACCGCACCTTCTGCTGGACGGGCCTTGCGTCTGGCCGCACGGCGAGACGGTGCTCGTTCACCTCCCTGGGGACTCCGGGCATGTCCGCCGGTCTCCATGCGAAGACGTCGGCGTTTGCCCGCAGGAAGGAGACGAGCGCGTCTTCCTATTTGTCGTCCAAGAGACCACCAATCCGGGTGGTCTTGGACGGGCCATCGCCCAGGGCGACCTCCTTCACCGGGACCTCGTCGCCTGAGGCCATTCGCTGCCTCGGGGCGGGCGAGGCGGAGGCGCCAAGCCTCTCGCCGTCGCCCGCAGGCTTGGACACCGCGGCGAGGCGGTCCGCGCGCTGCTCCATACAAGCTAGCGCGACTTTGAGGTCGCCGTGGATGGTGATGGGGCCACTTGGGCCCGGCATCTTCATCTGGAGGTAGGCGTAGTGGGTGGCCGCCATGAACTTCACCAACGCGGGCCTTCCCAGGACCGCGTTGTAGGGCAGATTGAGGTCCGTCACATCGAAGTCCACCCGCTCGGTGCGGAAGTTGGCGGGGCCACCGAAGGTGACCGGGAGGTCGATGTGACCTAGCGGCCAGGTGTGCCTCGGCGTCATGCCAATGATTGGCTGGGACGGCCGGAGCTCCATCCTCGGGGCCTTGATGGCATCAAAGGCCGCGGGGGAGAGAATGTTGAGAGCTGCGCCACCGTCTATCAGGACGCGCCCCAACTTCACATTGTAGATGGTGGGGGAGACCACCATCGCGATCTGTCCTCCCCGGGCAACGCATGGCGGGTGGTCAGTCTGGTCAAAGGTAAGGGTGACCTCTGACCAACGCACCCGCCGCGCCGCCTCATGGGTAGGGACCGCGGCCAAAAGCTCTCGCTTCATGGCCTTGAGGCTCCGGCGAGAAGCGTGAGCGCACGCTCCCCCATCAACGGTGGCGACGGTGGCCTCGGGCTCCTGAAAGCCTAGGTCATCATCGCCATCGTCGACGTCCTCAGTGGGGGCCTTCTGTTTGGCCTCACTTCGCCGGTTGCCGGTGGGAATCGCCGGGGCCTTGCCCTCACGGCGTTCTTGCCTCCTCTCCTCCTCCCACTTCCTCATCCGCTCGGCCAAGCTTTTGACCGCGAGGTCGTGGAGGGAGGTGTTGTGCACAGTGCACCACCTGCCGGCCGGGCACTCTCTGCCGGGAGCGTCGGCCTCCTTCTTTTTGTCGCCCACGGGCCTCCCCTTTCGGGGGGCCCGCGAAGCACCCTCGGCGGCGAGGACATGACCCTCATCATCGGAACGGTCCGACCTTTTCTTCCTCCTATCCCGCTGCCTTGAATGAGAGGCGGACTCGGGGGCAGCTGGAGCCGCCACTCCAGAGCCGGAGGAGTTCCAGGTCCAGGCCTCCTCCTTGCGAGCCACACGGTCTGCGAGCTCGAAGAGCTGCGCGGTAGTCTGGGGCTCCTTGGAGGCGATCTTTTCGAGCATGCGGTTGTGCCGCACGCCCCCCCCCTGAATGCGTAGATAACCGCATGTGCAGGGATGCAAGGTATGGTGTTGCGGACTTGACAGAACCGCTGGATGTACGAGCGGAGAGACTCATCGTCCCTCCGTTGTACAGCGTGCAAGTCCGCCTCTTCGCCTGGGCACGGATATGTGCCTTGGAAGTTCGTGGTGAACTACTGGCACAAATCCTCCCAAGAGTGGACCGACGCAGGTGGCAGGTTCATTAGCCAACCCCGCGCCTGGCCCTTCAGGGCCATAGGAAAAAAGTTCGCCATGATCCTGTCGTCACCCACCACGGCTTCTATTCCAGTCGTGTAGATCTAGAGAAACTCGGCGGGGTTGACGCTTTCGTCGTATTTTTCGGTGATGGTGGGCCAGAACCTCGGGGGCTAATGGACATTCCGAAGGCTCGCCACGAAGGCGAAACTCCTCACCGGGAGACCGTGTAGGTCCCCCTTTGCCGGTTCGGTTGGGGACACAAGGTGAAATTCTTTGCCCCTGATCTGTGGGATCTCAGCGAGAAAAAGGCGTGGACACAGGCGATTTAGACAGGTTCGGGCCGCTAAGAAGCGTAATACCCTACTCCTGTGTTCTGGTAGATCTGAGAGTGTGATGGGAACCAGAGAGAGTCCAGCCCCCAGACCGAGTCAGCCAGAGTCCCTCCTCCTCTCCTAGGCCTCGGCCTCCTTTTATATGGCAAGGGGCTACCACATGGGCCACCAGCTACCTAAGAAAGAAAACATTCTTTTACATTTAGGGCTATCCTACTGCCGGAAGCAGGCTCTGACGGACGCCGCAGCACGCCTCTGCTTGCTAGTCGACCCATCCGGGGGACGCCTGTTTCAACTTTCATTAAATGGCGGGCGACTTTCTCGTCTCGCCTGCACCGGAATCGGGAAAGCATCTGACCGGGGCTGACATACCAACTCTAGGAGTTGGCACGCCAACTCCGGCTGAGAGACGAGAGACAGAGGACTCTCATCATTCCGACGGGACGGGGCGAGGCGTGCTGCAAGCCGCCTGGCGCCACCTAACCCGCGATCTGACCGGTCTGCGATCGGACACTCGCTGTGACCGGTCACGGACCGAATATGCACGCGCCACGCCGCATTAAATGCGGCGTAGTGCGCTCGTCTGAACCGCCATAAATGCGGTTAGGTGAGCTCTGCCGTGCTCACCTAACCTGCGCACGTGGCACCAAAACCACAGGGGGTCGGGGCGCCCCAGCCCTCGGGGCAGAAACGGGAGCGGCCCGACCCCGGGGGAAACTGGGAAGGCAACCGCCACGTCACCCTCGGGCCCGACCCCTCCGGGGGAACGGGCCACGTGGATCCCTGTGGCCGCCCTTCCCTTTGGTCTTGACACCCTCGGTCCCATGTCACCGACAGCGCGGGGCGGGAACGTCTCGGTTTCGGGCCGAGGAAGGAGGGGAAGAGCGGCGCCCGGAGTCCCTTCGCGCGTCCTCGGCGGCGGTTGACGGCAGCGGCATGGCGGCGGAGGAAAACGGCGGATGGCGGTTTTTGAGGGAGGTGCTCGATGGCGGAACAATGGCGACCGAGAGAGAGTAGGGCGCGGGATTTAAAGGGCGGCAAGACGGTGGAGCGCGAAGGCGGTTCGGGAAGGCGGTGGAGGCGCGCGGAGAGAGCTGGCGCTCTCCGGCGCTAGCAGCCAAGCGGTGGCAGCGGTGACGTCGGCGCTAGTCGGGGAAAAGAAAAAGGGAGGGGAGAAAAAGGGTGCGGTCTCCCTGCCTGAAACAGAAAGGAAACGCGGAGAGAGAGCGAGAGGGGGGAGACGCGGTTCTCTTCCTTGGCAGCACGCGCGCAGAGCGACGAGACCGAGCAGGAGTGGCGTCGGCGGGGCGGTTGGGCGGTGCGGCGCGAAGCGGCAACAAGGCGGCATCGGCGCCAGGGATGACGGCGGCGTCGGCCGGGCGGTCGGCCACGACGCGCGGCGGGTGCGGGAGCCAACGGCGGGGGAGGAAAAATCGGAGGGCACCGGCGGGAATCAACGAGACAGAGAGAGACGAGCGAGCGGGAGAGAGCGAGAAAGAGAAAAGCGAGAGAGAGAGACGATGCTTTCTCTCGCGCGGGCGCGTGTGTGCGACACACGTGCGGCGCACGTGCCTGGTGCGCGGGGCGGCGCGCACCGGGCCGGGGCAGCGCGGCCCAACAGAGGGAAGAGGGAAAGGAGGCCGAGGGAGAGAGGGGCAGGGGAAATGGGCCGAACGGGGCCCCCCGAGAAAAAGAGGGAGGTCAAGTAGACTTTGGCAGAGATTTGGATTTGGAGGGATTGGGGTTTGGATTTGAATTCCGATTTCGTGATTTCTGCGGGACTGAGCAGAGAGGGGGAAACACGAGATCTAGGGCACACAACAAGACGCAACCGAAGAGCAAAATTTCGCAAATAGGATTTTTAGGAATTAGGTTTTTCCTGCTAACGCCACGACGGAACGAGCGTTACAGCTCCGCATCACCGATGCTCTCGAGCCCTCTGCCACTGCTCGCTCCCAAGTGAGCCCGACACCACCCTCTCCTGCTCGAGCCCACCGCCGTTCGATAGCTGTTGACCTGCCTGCACCACAATCGGGCGCGTGAGGGAGGGGGAGACGAGGGAGAGAGGAGGTGAGAGAGATGAGTTGAGACATAAGGATGAGGAGGAGAGGAGCTAAGAGAGAAAAGGTGACGAAATAAGGATAAGGGATAGAAGATTCAAAAAATTTTGAAGATGCTAAGAGGGAGAGAGAAAGGACGGTTAGCCTTGCAAGTGGGCCTCTTAAGAGCTTCGCGTGCGAAAATTGATTTTCACGTACAGGCTGATATCGGCACCTCCTAAATCTTTTCTATAAATGGGCTTTCTTTTAGCCGGGCTGAAAAAAAGTGCGTTCGAAAAAATCGTTTTTCAGTAATGATTAGTCATAACCATTTTATCTCAGCATACATGTTTGTACTGATTTAAAAATGCACTGACTTACGAAGTAGTACGTATTATTGATCAAGAGCTGTTTTTAATAACGACAAATGCTAAATACATTCTCATTTTATTTGATGTTTATGAAACCACGTCCATATATTATTGTTCATTTTATGAGGTAAACTATAAGATCTAGCTATACTTAGGACCTGATTGAGATAGCTAAAATTAATAGATGGATGGTTTATTTGAAATTTTTTTAGCTATTTAACATAATTAACTATTTACAAAGTTAAAATGTTTCTTTAGAAAAGTGTTTTAGTATAATTAGAATATGTTTGCATGAAAAATATTATTTTAGGAGTTTAAGAAACATGCAAACGAAAATCTAAAATCAGAAAAGAAAGTTGCTGTCTTCAAATTATGTACATACATGCACCTATACTAATCTTGTGGGCCCACTAATAGCAAATAAAATTTAAACTACTCCCACCGTCCTAAAATATGTAATTTTAACATAACTATGAAGAAGGTCGTTAAAAAACTTGTTTGCCTCCTCTAATTAGGTGGGTGGTGAGGCCAGGCTGGTTAGGGTGATAATAAAGTACATTGGTAGTATGTATAGTTCAGTGGTAAAAAACAGATCTTATGTTGTTAATGTTATATTTGAGGCACAATTTGAGGGAGTACATATTTAAAAAAAATAAAGTACTTCTCGGTACACTCTTTTCTCAACCAATATATACATTTTTTGAACTGTCATGTTCCTTTTTCTCACTTGATAATTGGATCCAAAGTTTCATACATAATTTCTGAGTATGCATATATATGAAAAGGAAAGAAGCATGTTGGATGCCACTTATATGCTTTCTACCGTCTTTGGAAGTTCAGCTTAGAGATGCTCAGACTAAAGAGGATGGCAAACATAGCCGGGAACACGGCCAAAATGATGGCTGCCAGTGGCAGTAGGTCACGACGAAAACTGAAGTAGTCATTGACGAAGGCAGCAACAGATTTGGTCTCTCCGAATACAATAATCTCCTTCCCATGCTCATCCCCGAACTGTGTGGTGAAGAAAACATTGAGCGTCCATGACAAGGGGGATGCATAGTACAACCATATCCACCATCTCGGTATTTGCTGCCATATCAATCAAAGCATTTCATAAAGGCATACTTCCATTATGAAGCAATAATTAAGTGAGATGAATAGTTGCTTACTGGTGCAGGCACGATGAAACCAGACATGAGGTTCTGCACGGTATAAAACATGGATGCCAATATGGACGCCACTTGTATGTTGGGGGTGAGCGACACTATCATCATTCCTACGTAGAGGAAGTAGAGCAGCGTGCAGACCATGGTGTACACGAACCAAAAGAACTTGACTGTTGTCCATGCATACCCTATCATTGGGTAAGCAATGAACATGAATAACACTATCTGCACCATCACGTAGGGGATCTCCATAGCAACCTATTCCAGCCACCCCAAAGATGCAATATGAAATGCAAATACAAAATCATACTAGGCCTAAATAATATCTCTGTTTCATATTATAAGACGTTTTGGTCTCTTCATCTCTCGTCTAGATTCATTAATATTCATATGAATTTGAACACATGTATAAAACATATACATGGATCCATATATGAATCTATTCAAAACCTAAAACATTTTATAACGTGAATAGAGGAAGTAGTATAATTATGTCTTTTACATATATAATTGAGGATTTGAGATACCTGTGCTAAGGAGTACGCCCAAGGGGAGTACATTCCAGCAAACCTCTCCCTATACACGACAGAGCGCTCAATGGAGACAAAGGGCATCACCAATTGACAATTATTGATGCCGGCAAAGACAGTGGCTCCATACATGCATCCCATTATGGTGAATATACCTTGCTGGTCATTTCTGCCACCAACGAAGCAAAAGAAATGAAAAACCCTGATCAACATAAATCACTTCATCCATATGTATATGCATATACATTCTCTACAAATATTTTTTTAATGTTGGACACATTAACGGTTTTCAATACATACATGTTCTTGATGTCGCCTTTCTGCCAAAACAATGCACCGAAGATGATGCAGGAGAATGTCGTAAATAGAATTCGCACCATGTTGTAGGAAGGGCTTCTCCAATATGATAAACATTGCTTCCAGAGACAGGCTTTCAATTGTTCCCCAAACTTCTGTGGAAACCGTGTTGGGAAATGGAGATCGCTCGTGCCAACAGGTGGTTTGCCCAAGCACTTCACTAGAGTGTCCTTGTCCCTTCAATCACCAATTACTTATTATTACTATAAACATCGCACAAAAAATGTTATTCTTACAGATGTGAGAGTACCATCAACTACAATTGTATGGTGACACATACTTAAATATCATTTGGTCATTTTAGTTATAAAGATTGCTCTTGACACCCTCGCGTTTGTTTTTTATTCTTCTCTAGTACTGTAAAAGCATACCACCTCACACTTGAAATGCAATTTATTTTGGGCTTATAAATGGCAATATAACTAGATGTAATGATTTTCAAAGCTTACTGGAACATGGACGATTCCCTATAAATTTGTGCAAAATCTATTCCCAATCGAGCTTCCATAGAGGTACATGTAACTTCTAGCATCCACGTGGATGGATTATAGTTATCCTTGATCTTCGGTATCCCAGGTATTGCCTAAAAAATGAAAGACAAAAGGTCAGGTACTTGATGGTGAATACATTTTTTTTCAGTTCTAGATGTGTGTAATTCTAATTTGTGTATTACTTATTAAGAAATATAGAAGATTTACATTGCTTGCTCTGTCATATATTTTTGTACATTGGAAACTGCAATTACTGCAGAATGAATTTATAAGAACAATCTGTTGTACAAATATACTAACTTCTTTGCACATGTGTGTTATGTATAAAGTATTTATAGGATCGCATTGTCATGTACTTTGTACATTGAAAAGTGCAATGACTGGAGAATGGATCTATAGGAAACAGTGTGTCGTACAAATATACAGACTTTTTTTGCACGAGTGTTTTACGTGAAATATTTATAGGAAAATATTGCATCTTTGCTCATGAGTATACATTGGTTCTTGGTAGTCAATTGCTCCTATATAATCAGTAATGAATTATTCAATGAATTTCAATTATAGACTTATAGTATATTTAGTTATAACCCATTGTAACACACGGACATGATACTTATCATATAAATAATTGATGAGAGATTTACATCATAAATCATTTCTTGAGAATATCATAACTATATGACTTATTTGAAAAAAACGAAAATCAGATGTAGCTAGGTTTGTTTAAATCAGTTTGCAACATGTATGAATAAAGCATATGAACCACGTTTTATTTAGCTAGCCCTTTGTATAAGGAGCATAAAGATAAAAACAAGTTTAGGTTGTTAATTACCTGGAAATATTGGATGACGTTACATGAATGGTGCCCAAGTGGCCCAGCATAGATCAACTCTCCACCCCTTTTCATTAGCATCAACTACATACGTATTAAAAGATAATTAGTTATCCAGTACTTAAGTTTTATATAACACAAAATATCACCGAACATTCTCTTAAAAATGGTAATTACACGCTTAACGTCTCCGACACCGTGAACACTAAAAACTGTTAGTCTATTTTAAGTAGCCAACTAATATACTTGGATGTTTTTCCAGTCCAGCAAATAAAGCCACAAAGTTCTATTTGAGTTAGCATATAATTTCTTCTACTTTTGATAATCGACACATGTAAACCTTATGCTATCGTAGGAAAGTCAACAAATACCTATATTAATTTAGCTTGAAGCTGAAGCAAGATTTGTGAAACAATTCTAGGCGTTATAATCAGCTCGCATGTATTGTTGGTGTAATAGGTTTATGTGCAGATTTCTATCATCGTTTTATCATCATATTTCTATAGCAATAGAGGGCCATATGTGCGGCTGTCTGAAAACACACTCAATTTCCATGAAATTTCCCTGAAACCTTGAAAGCTACTCAGCATCATTTTATATTTCCTTAATACCTAAAGTATAAGGAGTTTTAGAGTTGGACATAGGTATTAAGAAAGTAGGTGAAATAAAATGGAGGGTGGTGATTGGCTAAGAAGAGGACCTATGTGGAGAATTTGAATAGTGAAAGGTTGTAATTCGTTGAGAAGAGAATGTAGGTGAATAAGTTGTTATATTTTGAGACAAAATTTGAAAGTTAAAAATTATTATATTTTGGGACAGAGGGAGTAGAATATTGGAGAAGAATATCAAGCTACATGTGTACTATAGTTACTTGTAAGATACCTCGTTGAATGCCTCAAATATTTCAATACTTGGTTGGTGAATGGTGCACACAACTGTTCGACCTGTTTCTGCAACATTCTTCACAGCACGCATGACAATAGCAGCTGCTCGTGCATCCAATCCTGATGTGGGCTCATCCATGAATATGATCGAAGGGTTGGACACAAGCTCAACTGCAATAGTGAGCCGTTTCCTTTGCTCTGTAGATAGTCCACTTACCCCTGGTAATCCTACTAAAGAATCTCTAATTTCGTCCAACTCAATTGTTTGAAGAACTTCGTTGACAAATTCCTATAATGGAAAATAGTGTGTTAGGTCACATTTTTATCTCAACTGTTCCTAGAAACTATGAGGCTAAAATACGATCATGAAAATCCAACACATTGAAATCTTCTTTATATACTGCACACATAATTCTTTTACTGATTTTTTTGTCTCAACAACAAAATAACTCACTTTTCTTGTTTTCGAATCAATTTCTGTTGGAAGGCGCAACCAGGCTGAATATGCAACAGACTCCCCCACTGTGACTTGTGGAGAATGGACATCAGTTTGTTCACAGTAGCCAGATATCCTAGCAAAAGTTAGCTGAATTTTGGGATAACCTCCCACTCTTATATCTCCATCAATATAACCACCAGTTTTCCTTCCAGCAAGAACATCAAGGAGGGTTGTTTTTCCTGCTCCAGTAACTCCCATAAGTGCCGATAGAACCCCTGGCTGGAAGGCTCCTGTGATGTTGTGAAGTAATTGTAGCTTTCGCTCCATGTAACCTTGCTCTCTCATTTCCTGAATTGAGAATAGAATCATCAATGATTTGAACATGATATGCTCCTAAAGCATGCATTGATAGGACGAGTTGAATATTGCTCTCTTTTGACTTCATTGGAAATCATAAGAATATCAAACCCACGTGTTGTTGAACTAAGCATAACTTCTATTGATTGTCTTAACTATTGGGAGTTACTCGAGAATTACCGCAGGGGTGTCTACATAGTAGTTCACGTTTTGAAATGATATTGTCAGTGGCATGAAAGGTAACACCATCCTCCCTGCACAAGATTACATTGCTGATTTATTTAACATGAGCTATATTTAATGATAAAATGTATAAATTCAACTAACTGGTTCTGTTAGGTGCAAAAGCATTTCCTGCTTGTAATTTAGGCTTCGCTTGTAATTTAGGCTTCTTATCGTCCATGTCCTTCGACATATCTTTGCCACTCCCATGAGATGGGGCAAGCTTATCACGAGATATAATTTCTCGAGAAGTTCCTATAGCTGAAAGGTCCATATTATACGGGGTTAGAATAATGTTTGAGTGAATGTAAGTATATAAAAGCATTTATGTTGATGCTATGTTTATCAGCATATGCTTTGATTTTAAATACTACTAGAAAAAATGTTTATGCGTTGTAACAGATGAAGACAATTTTCACGATTGATAAAAACTCTGTTAATTTAAACGACAAACCAAAACTAGACAAACAAAACAATAGCAAAACAAAGTCAGAAATCATATATAGCATTGAACCGGGTTACGCGTGCTTCATGCGTCATCACACGAAGAATCCCTTATGTACACATTTCCATAGCTTCACAAATCGATTGGGTGACTATTCCATAAGTTGACGCATGTGTATTTTGCTATATCTCATAGATCAAAGATTGAAATTTTGATTATTCAATTAGTTTTTTACTGTAGATAAAAAGCATTTGCAAAGTAACAAACTTGCCGCATACACACCTTAAACAATAATAAATTCAAAAGAAAAAGATTTATGAGGAGAGAAATTTGGAAGAGAAAAAAAGAAGGAAAAAAGAGAAAAGGAGAACATTGGAAGGAGAGGGAGAGGATTAGGATTATCGGGAGGAAAAAAGAAGAAAAAGAAAAAGAAAAAAGGGAGAGAAAAAAAACGTGATCGGGAGAGGGGCACGTGGGGCGCCAAATGGAGGCGTGTGGGATGGGGCGGCGGGATGGTGTGGGTCGGTTGGGTTGGGCTGAGAGAGGTAGGGGTTAGGCTGGGATAGAGATGTATAATAGTTATTCTAGACTCACGTCGAATTGGATACGGACGATATATAACAAACTCAAAAACCAACTCAAACATGGATGACAAACCAAAATTTCGACAAAAATATCTTTAATTTTTATAATAAATAGTAGAGATTAAACATGAAAAGTGAAGTTCTCCAAATGTTTAATTTAATAAGATTTCATGTACATTGTACTTACGTTTCTTAATGGTCAAGCCGATGGCGAAACCTATATTAAACAAAAAAATAAACCCAATCAATGCTACAACCGAGATCCAATAGAAGTAGCTTGAGAAGTCAAGCCCTCGGTCCAGCAGTATCTTCCTTCCAAGTGTTACATTTGTCACTGTGATCTACAAACTTAGGAAAAATTAGTCTTTTCATGTTGAATAGAAACAAAAGGTACTCAACACATTTCACAAGATAGGTTAGGAATATGTCAATGTGTACCCTTAACCATCTTGGTGCCAAAAACTCATTTCCAGTTAAGCCAATCTCAGCATATGACAATGGAGAGATCCAAAACCCCCATTTTAGCCAATTTGGCATAGATGCTATAAAAATGGCACATAAAGTGTTAGCATTTTTGTGTAGTACTAAATGAAGTATACCATACTTAGTTGTAGTTGCAAATCATCTCTTATTGGCAAGTCATGGTAGAGTTTGTGGAAACATAGCTTACACCGAGGAATTATGAAGCCCCCAAATAGAAGGATAACTAGAAATGACATTGTACCACCGACCGTACCAGCCACCATCGTTTGGCAGTATGAAGCAACACATCGAAACAATGATAATGCTCCAGTGTGCACGAGGAATAGGATAAAGAGCTGTCGAAAAAATCTAAATAGAAGAATTGAGCATGTTAATAACACAAAATAGTCAATTTCATCTTAAATACATGTCATGCAAATAAACACTAAAAGGAAAGTTGCATCTTCTCGAGACAATGGTATCTCCTCTTTCGCTGGCACGGTGGGCAGATCTCTCACCACGACCAGTGGATGGGAGTTTTTGTGAGTGGTGGCTTAGCATCAATTTTTCAGTCCAAATGTTCTTAAGCGTGGTTTAAATCCGCTAATCACTTTGGGAGTGTGGCTGCTTCGGAAGCATTGAAATGATTGTGTATTCAATGGAGATCCTCCTTATGTGATGCTGGTTCTTTGGCAAATTTTGGAGGAAGGGCATCTCTAGTGTTTAGCACGAGCAAGAGGCTTGGCTCAGCTGGAAGTAGCAGGTGGTTAGAGTTGATCTTAGTTTGGTCGCATCTTGTTTGCTCGGTGGTTTTCTTTTTTTTCCTTTGACCATGGCTGTGGGTGTCTTGTAAATATTTAACTACTTCTTAATGCACTAATACGCAGTTCTCTTGTGTGAAAAAAAACACTAAAAGAAAAGTCGAGATAGTGTTATACAAAGTAATCCTACAATTGACTTTGGTTCACAAAATCATTGCGAACTAGTATCAACAAATACACCTATGTATAGGTCTTGGCTAGATGAAAAATTTTGGCTCATACATATGAGCCAGAATGCATAGGTGACCTCTCAGGCATGAAAAGGTTCACACATATAAGCACAACCTAAAAGAGTTGATAATAAAAGATTCTAGTATAATTGAATGAGTACTTCCTCTGTACAAGCCACCACCTAGCCTTTACAATAAATGCAATTTTACCTCGATGCTTCCGGAGTATAGCCAATGAGGTAGTATGATATTGATGTCCAAGCTATTGATTCAACTAAAGAAACTGGAATCTTTAGGATAAAGGCTGGTATTGCATAAGCCCATGCAGGATAAAAATAGTAGCCTCTCTGTTTGTAAAACACAGGGAGTCTACTAACTGCCATGGCCAACTCAGGGAAACCATTCACTAAAAGAAGGAGGAGCGCATAGAAGAGGGAACCCATATAATATTCAGCATGAGCTCTATCGACCCCCATATGTGTGCGTAGAAATACTGTCCCAGTAATAATGGCGAGTATTCCAAGCTGCAGTAAGAATATTCCATATGTTGATTTGTTGAGAAAATGCAAAATATATTGACTTTTGGTTCATATAAATTACAAATTCAACCAACTATTAGTAAATTCTGGAAGAAATACTCTTTCAACAGAAATACAAAAAATGTGGTATATGGGTACAATTAATCATGAGCGTTCAAGTATTTAAATTGCATATCGTGTATGAACTGAAATAGAATACGGATTGTGAAATCTCTCAGACTGCTAGCCTTTTTGTCTACTAAGAACTGAATGGAGAGTCAAATATGGTCCAAATATTCATTACTAACACAATCAACAATGCACCACAAATGGTTGTCAAGCTCATGTACTGAGAGTTGAATACAATCAACACCTAATCTCTATAAATATTTTTCAATTCAAGAACAACTATATCTACATACTGCATTTATTTTCCTTTATCTGACACGATATTAAAGCTAAGGTTATACTAAGAGTTTAAACTTATAGATGTTCAATGGAAATGCTTTATTGCAGCCACCATAGTGGGAACCAATTTATGTGACACTAGGTGTAGCATTGTAAATTTAGGTGTCAAAGATTGGCATTTTATATCATAGTGTATTCATCGATGCTCAGTGCATGAATTATTTAATTGCATTTTCTCCAAAAGATAAATTAATTTCTACTTACTTTACCTGAACAGCTTTTGTTATGTAGATGAAGGCATTTCTTCTCATGAGAAGGATTTCTCTTGCAAAACAAGCCTTGAGGAGATCCCATTTCGATAGTGAGTAGATATTGAAGGATAAAGCATTCTTGTGTCCTTTTGATTTGTTATAAGGCATTGAAAGCTCTTCGGCAAAATTTTGACCATCTTGAGATGCTTTAAACTTCTCACAGAAATGGTCAACTGTAACAAACTTGTATGTTTCCTCACTACGATTCCAGTATTGTTGTTGGTCTTTCTTGGACAAAACCTATACATAAATTTGGAAGAGCAATACTAATAAGCAAGTCAAACACACTACATACTGACCTATATTCAACTGCTTAATACTAAAAGGTTGTATTTTGAACTTGTACGAAAATTATAAGTACATTATTCAAATGCTAAAACTCAAAACAATGAAATAAATGGCTGCTAGAAATACTGTAGAACACCAATTGTCCAATTTAGTTTATCCATACTACATCGGTTGATCCTTAAGTAGAAATTTTGACATGAGAGATTCTATTAGAATTATTGAATCTCAAATATGCCCTTAGTAGATCTGCCAACTATTTAAAGATTCTACTAGTCCTTATCTTCAAACATACACTTCAACAATTACTCGAACTCTTTGAATTAGCATTTTTTTCACATACCTCCTGAAAAAAGTCAGCGGCACCTTTTCTTTGTGGGCACTTGAACCCACATGATTCAAAGAAACTCATAATACAACTCTTTGAGCCATGGTATACAATTTTCCCTTCAGCCATCAAGATAATATCATCAAAAAGTTCATAAGTTTCTGGTGCTGGTTGAAGGAGTGAGACTAGTATGGTAGACTCGGAGATATGACACAGTTGTTGGAGGCAAGAAACAATTTGGAAGGTGGTAGAGCTGTCCAACCCAGTTGATATTTCATCCATGAAAAGTGCTCTTGAAGGTCCAACTATCATCTCCCCTGATCACAAGATGAAACTTTCAATAGAAAGTAGGAAAATAAGCATCTTTATTGAATTAATTAACTTGTTTCAGTTGCCCCTTAGAAGATAAACTAGCTAGGCATTGCATAAAAGAAGAACGTTTCAGCCATACACACTCTTTTGTCTTTTGCAAAATAAACAAAAAAAATCTGTTCTGATACATATATTTAGGTGGCTTGCATGTTTTGATGAAAAAGGAAGCATACACTATAACAGTACCTGCATTATTGGGGTTAGTTACAGCATAGTTCATAGTAAGCATGTTTTTGACAGATCTAGTGAAAACAACATTCTCAAATAGAATTGGGATTGACAAGAGGGTAGAGCCTCTCATACATAAATTTGGAATTTTAGATGCTGAATTGTAGTGTTTTAATCTAATGATTTCTATATTACAATTGAAATGACATGGAAGCATCCTAAAATTATTCAATATATATGTATTGGTTAAATCACCTGTGGTTAGTCTCTTCTTCTCACCACCTGAAATACCTCTTCTCATGACATCTCCCACTATTATGTCAGCGCAAATGTCAAGCCCCATAATCTATTAGGTAAGAAATCATGCACAAGGTTAAAAGTTATGTGCTAGACCCTGAAAATTGTTCATCGAATCGATTACCTTCATAATATAATCGGTCTGCATGCTCCTTTCTAAGCCTTCCATAGATATTGCCTACAAAGACACTTGACTGAATTGTAACAATTGTATAGGCATGCAGAACCTGTGCCATTTTGATAAATGAAGAGTGCTAGAAATGAACTGGGCATTTTTCTAGAATCGATATGAGAGAATCCTCAATGATGAACTGTATTAGGAAAAGGGGAGAAGTGCACACTCTTGTTTAGATATGTGACAATAAAAATGTTTATGTAAATGTTGGTATAATCCACACACATAGACAGGAAAAATACATGAAAAAAGGGTTAGTCCATTAGTGTCTTACCTTCATGTATGTATCTATGTCAAGGTCGGGGGTAATCCCAGCCTCCTTCTCCCTCCTAATGACTTCCTTCATGATTTCTAATTTGCACAAGAAAATAAAGGCACTTGTTAAGTAGAGGGAATGTTGAGTAACGAATAAAGGTAATTTATTTTTCTCGCCGGGCTAAGCAATTTAGTAACCGAACCTGCTCTGGTGCCTACGCCCTGAAACCTAGCAGAGAAGTCGAGCGTCTCTCTAACGGTCATCTCAGGGATATGAAGATCATATTGAGAAATGTAAGCTGATGTCTTGTCTGGAACAAAGGTGTTCAGATTCACACCATTGTATTCAACTTGGCCGGTTACCTGTAATATACAATATATATAAATGCCATATATAATATAGCTGGTACGACGTTGGCAGCTTGTGATTAGGTAATGAATTGGTGGATGAAACGAAATTGGCTAACAACCTTGAGATTTTTGTTGAGCTTTCCAGCGAGTGCGAGCAGGAGCGTGGTTTTGCCGGAGCCGGGGGGGCCAAGGAGGAGGGTCAGCCTGCACACAACAACACATGCATACATGTACGTTGACCATTAATGTTTTGGCATCGATGCAGATGCTAATTAATCAATCGAGATGGAGCCTGGAGGAAGTAAGTAATAATAATGCTACAATGCAAATACTTGTAGTAGTACATGCCTGGAAGGCTTGAGGATGCCGGTGACGTCGTTGAGAATGGGGATCCTCGCATGCCGGCGGGTCAACCCCAGCGCGGTGGTGAGCACCTGCTGCAGGGAGAGCACGGTGTTGAGGAGTGTGGGCAGCGGCTTGCCGGAAACCACTTGGCAGTCCGCCTCCACGCGCACGTTGCGCCACCGCACCTCCACCGTCGGCTGCCGGACGCCCACCCTCTCCATCCTCCGCCGCTGCTTCCGGAGCAGCCGGAGGTTGTCGCGCTGGATGTCGCTGACCAGTCTCTCCACCAACACCCGCCGCTCCGCCGCCCCCAGCCGCCGCACGTCCACCGCCTCTGACGACAGCACCGACGTGCGCATCCTGTCGAAGGTGGGCAGCCTCTCGATGGCCGCCCATGTCAGCTCAGCTTCCTCTTCGGCAGCAGCGTCGTCCCCACGATGATCCCAGCGCAATGACGACGACAAGGACGACAGGCTCCTGGTTGCCGCAGCTCGCAACGACGATGACAGCGCGCGCACTGACGCCGTCTTCTCCTCTGCTTCTTGTTCTTGATGCTGCTGCTGATGCTGCTGCTGCTGCTTCTTGTCCTCCTCCTCCTCCATCTCCATCTCTTCGTTGATCATGCTAGCTAGCTAGCTAGCTAGTGCTGCTCAACGCCGGCCGGCCCCTTTTGATTCTAGCTGATCAACAACAATTAATCTGATCGACGTTGACAATCTGCTCGATCCGCATCGTCATATAATTACTCTGCTTTGTTTGTTGCTCCACGAGAATTTCCTTTCTTTTTGTTGACAAAACCACAATAAAGAACATGCATATTGTGTGCAGTGGACACAAAACCACTCGCCCTCGAATTGACAGGTCAACCAAGTTATGGCGTCATACGTAATTAAGCCATCTTCATCTCAAGATTACATGTACCTGGCTTTGGGTTTTCTAATCCAGTACAAGCTAAGCTAAGCAATGACGCCACTCGCACATGCATATGATTCTTACTATTATATTTTCCAGGCCTGCCCAGACCCATCTAATCATCACAATTATACCACATAAAAGTCTTAGTTATGGAGTATATATGTATTTATTATACATACACTATCTATCTTCAATCCTAGCTGCTAGTTGCAATTGAACTATAGACACATGGCATAGTTTGCATATATGTATATCGATCAGTTGCCTGGAAGCTAAATAAAACTAATGATACAATTGGACTATTCAAATTTCAATAAACTACATATACACAAACACACATGACACACACTACATGGAGGTCATTTCCCACGTTGAGGTCAAACCTGGGATCCACTGTTTACAGGTATTGGTGATGTCAAGAGCAAGTAGGTGATGGGAAAAACACCCTGCTTTAATTTGCTAAGAGGATTGTATTGAAGGGTCTCTTTAGGCTTTGCAATTCCCTAGGCATTATAATTTGACTTTCGCTAGGTATGTTGTTATCTGACATGTGAAATAAAATGGTTTGGATTTCGTTTTCCAACTTTGGAGGGAGAGGAGAGAATAAGCTCTTTACAGAGTTCTTTGGAAAATCTATGTGGATATTTGTTCTAGACAACACTTTACAGTTGAAGATTTTTGTATCTGGAAGATGAAGATTCCTTTGAAGATAAAGATTTTTGTATGACTTAGTTCTTCACCATCTCTCTTTTTTCACGCACACGCTTTTTAAACTGCTAAACGGTGTATTTTTGCAAAAAGTTTATATACGAAAGTTGCTTTAAAAAATCATATTAATCCATTTTTCAAAAAAAAGTAAATACTTAATTAATTATGTGCTAATGAGTCGCTCCGTTTTTCGTGCGAAGAAAATTTCTTCCCAACACCAACAAAAGAACACACCCTTAAGGGTAGCAAACAATCTGAGGAAGAGAGGTTGGCACAATTCTGGCAACTACGGTCCTTGGATTATGTATTGGTAAAAGGATCTGTGCGTTTATCTGTTTATGAACAGTAATCATGCACAGCATACTACTAGTTGTTGGTGGAAACTGAGGGACAAAGATCGTTATGAACCTTTCCTCTTTTTTATTTCTTGACGAGGGGATGAAAGAACTAGCATATTTCATTTCACATTAATCAAAGTACGGTATAACACTTCATGCATTTTCTAATGATACTAATATAACCACATGCATGCATCTTTATGATCGAGCAACACATACACATGCAAGAAAAGAAAGCAGATTTCCACGGATGAGTTGGTCAGCCGAATGTCTTCTCGCTGCTGTAGCACATGTAGAGGAAGCCATCGCCCTCATCTTTGTATGACTCATACACACTGCCCATCAGCTGAGCTGCAGCCACAACAAAATTGCATATCTGAAGCTTCGACAGGGGAATCAAGCAGGACCAAAAAATACAGCCCAATATGCAAAGCTCACCAGTCTGGGGCAGCGTGTTGTTGACAAACACAAACAATGCTATTCCTGGAGACAGATGTAACCTTGAACGAAGTATGAAAATAAACTGCCCAACTGGCATGTCACACGGAACGAGGTACCTGCAATCACCACTGCTTTTCAGCCTTCCAAATTCAATCAGCTTCTAAGCAAGAACATGAAATTAGCTACTCACTTGCGCTTCTCCATTTCTGGAAGACTACTTGAAAACCTCTCAACAATGACCTGCAAGCATAGGTACAAGAATCTTAGCATAATGTTCAGGGAACACACACACACACATATATATATATACAAACTGAATGTGACCTTCAGTTGAGGGCAGAAGAAAATGCACAAATGAAAAGTAATCAGTTTTGATGTGTTCCTGTGAAATTCAACGATACAGATGGTTTAGGTTTAGGTACGAATTCTGGTTTTGGTTTAGTTTTCAGGATTCATGACCATAAGGTCCATCCAGTACTTGCAAAACTGCTTCACAACAGAGTTAACTGAAGCTAACGTGCAGAGACAAAAGGGTAGCCAGTGCAACTTGAACTATTTCTATCTAGGAATACCCCCAAGAATGCTCCATATGAGTTTGACCCTGAGCCCTGATTCAATCTGCAACATCAAACAGGGTAGGAAGTACAATGGCCAATAACTTGCGAATAACGGAAGCCAATCAATTTCTTTTAGCACAATGGTATGACAATGGAAAATGATCTGATCACACTCTACTTGCTAGATGAATAAAAATGAAATAGGCAGCACCTCTATCCTCTTATTAAGTGCTTGAAAATGTTGACTCAAACCATTGATTGGGCATTTCCCTTGACAAGAAACTTTCGCATGCAAATGGGCACATGTGTTGGAAATAACTAACCAACACAACAGAGAATCAACAGAATAGAAAGTGTATGCAGCATCCATTTATTTGTTTTTTGAGCTATCATCAGTAAAGTTTCTATAGAGTTGTTGGACAGCTCAAGAGAAACATGAAGGGATTTGAATAACATCTTCAGTCACATGACTACATATATAGGAGTGATGTTATTGTGGCACAGTGATGATGTGTTGATTGGAGTGCATGTGAAGAAAAACATACTAATAGCTGTGAGTTTGCAAATTTTGATGGCATGGCGGCTCTGAGTTTGTATAGGTGGTAGCAGCATGAGGAATTTGAAGGAAGGGGGAAATTGGTAGGAGAAACAAGTAGTGAGAGAGAAATAATTGTGGACATCACATACGGGGATCCTGGCGGGGTAGGAGGCGATCATGGCGGCCGACTCCTTGGCCCTCTCCTCTGTAAACAAGAAATCTCTCAGTCAATCGGTTAATACCCATGAATAAATAAATCTGCAAGGAAGGAGGAGCGGCAGTAGGAATTATTAACCCAAGGTGAACTCCTCCTTGAAGGGCTTCATCTCTATCTCTCTCTCTCTCTCTCTCTCCTCTACTCTGTGACTAGGGTTCGCTGGTTGGTTGCTTGTTGGCTTAGTTTTTTTTTTGGAATTGTTGTTGGGTCGGGTTGAACAAGAAGGGGAATCGAGTCGGACGGACTCCACAGAGGAGGAAGAAGAGGAAAAGGGCGAGGAGAAGAAGAGGAGGCATAATAAATAAAGCCCAAAAGAAAAAGAAGAAAAGCCCAGCCCAAGCCCATTCCCTGGTTCGTCTTCCCCAGACCGTGACGTCCACACCCAAACCCAACCCAAACAAGAGAGGAACGCCGCCCTGAGCCCTCCGCCGCCGCCGCCGCCGCCGCCGCCGCTGAGAGAGCCGGAGAGAGAGAGAGAGACGATGGCGGCGGACTCCCTGGACATGTCCCTCGACGACCTCATCACCAACAACAAGCGCCGCTCCTCTGCTCGCCGCTCCCTCTCCCGCTCCGCCACCCGCGCCGCCGCCGCTCCTTATCACGCCATCACCTTCCAGGTATACTACCTCTCTTTCTATTTCTTCATTTCTCGCCCGACCCGACGACCACGATCTACTAAGTAATAACTCACTAGGGTTTCTTTCCTGCCTAGGCGCCGCCCACGGCCTACGGGTACGGAACCCACCCGACGCCCAACGTCGAGACCACCACCAATTGCTGCAAGCTCTACATCTCCAACCTCGACTACGCCGTCTCCAACGAGGACATCAAGGTTCTTTTATTTTCTCACACACTCACAACTCAACTCTTTCCTTATTTAGAGACCCTTTTCTTTTCAGATATTTAGAGACCCTTTTCTTACAGTTTATTCATTCTCACATAATTGCTCTACGATTTGCTGCTTACTTTACTCAGGACCTCTTTTCTGAGGTTGGCGATATCAAGCGTTACTCTATTAACTATGACAAGAGTGGAAGATCCAAGGTTCCCAACCCCACCCCCTTTTTATTTATCTTACTTAATATATGCGTCACTCTTTTTATGTTAAAATGCTCATTATTCATACCAAGTTTTGCCAGGGAACTGCAGAGGTTGTATTTTCCAGAAAATCCGACGCCCTAGCTGCTGTTAAGAGGTACAACAATGTGCAGCTGGATGGCAAACCTATGAAACTTGAGCTCATTGGAACATATTTTGAGCCACCACCACCTGCTATTTTTGGTTTCGCTGCACCAGCTGGATACTTCAATCTTCCCCCCAAAAGGTTAGTAGCTTCCATATACAGCGCTGTTTGTCTCTCCCCAGGAAATATCACCTGTAAAACAACTACTCCTAAATCTCAAAACTAACTGCTAAGGTAAAACTGCTCTGCTCTGTAGGCATAGTCTGTAGTAAAATTTAGTTTGATTAGTATCTGTACAAATAGGTAGCAGCTGATAATGGCTTCCAGTAAGAGGTTCACCAATCGCCAGTAAGATTTGTACAGTTAGAGTCAGGGTTCTTGTTCTTGCCATTTTTTTTGGACTTCCTTTTTTAACAATGGGGTTCTCACAAGGCAGAACTTCAAAAACGGTTCTTCTAGGAAAATCTTGCCATATTTTTTAGACAAAATTTGGTTTTTTGCCAAGATCTGATGGAAATATAGAAAATTTAAAACAAAATAGGTTCTCCTGGGACTCGAACTTGTGAGATTGCGTTTGGCATGATAGACACATACCACCAATCTGCATTAGATCCTGCAATATGGTTTGTTTGTTTAATTACTTGAACTATCTATAAACCTTGAAGAAATCGGCCAGGACTTCTTCTTAGATGGTCTTCAATCCAAATTTTGCCGAAATCTAGGGGAAATTTTGAATCCTGGTTAGAGTCCCGCAGTGGACTGCCTTGAAAGCCCAAGCAGCGCAGGGATCACCTGAAACATGTATCCCTTGTATTTATTAAGAATCACCTGGAAACTTTGTTTCTTGCCTCATTGTTTACCTGCAGATAGTATGCCCTGGCCCTATTACAGTGTCTACCAAATGTGGAGTGAGACTGAACTTCAGTATTTCCAAACACCATTTAAAATTGTTTACTTTTGCGGGAACCATTTAAAATTGCTTCGTTATATGAAAATTATGAATCAACAGAACTTGCATTGTGTTTTTTAAGCCTAGTTTGTCAGGAAGATTTTGCCTAGTGCTGAAATTTTGAGTGGACCTGGCAGGGGTGGAAGAGGATGGCCCCGGGGCAGGGGTGGATTTGGTGGGTGTGGTCGGGGTCATGTGGGTCGTGGGCGAGGGAGGGGAGACCGTGGAAGTCAGAAGGTTTCTGCTGAAGACCTGGATGCCGACTTGGACAAGTACCATGCGGAACGAATGCAAATGAGCTAGATGACTCTCACGGTTTGTTGCCTTGCCTTGGCTGCATTATTAGGTAGGGATAGATGCAAAGCAACATATGTATGCTCCTCTGTTTAGATGGTGTCTTAATTTTGAGCAGGGAATGGTTACGCTTAACCTCCATTTGCGTCCAACCAGCATGCATGTCTGAGGTGTAGAAGGTTAACCGGTGTTCTGCTATATATATAGCGCTAGTTTGTGTGAGGTGTACAAGTGATCGGAATGGAGATGTTTCAGACATAGTATTTTCAGAGAGATTTTGGAATGAAGTGTGCTCGATGTCGTTTACAGCGCTAGCTAATCTAGTCTGTATGCGCGCGATGTGCATTGCTGTGTTTACTTTTGGTGCAGCAGTTGCTGCTGCTGCTGCTAATTGTTACAACTTTTAACTTTTAGCTAGTGTGGGTACGTTGATGCATGCAGCTGGCAAGAGGATTGAATTGATTATATATGTGTTGGTGTACACAAACAAACACATTAGAGAGGTAGATGCTAATGAGAGCGGAGTATGAGGTCGAGCATGTATGCCTCCAGCTGCAGGGCCTCCTTGGCCATCTCTCCCATGCAGAACCCAATCGAAGCCAATGCTGCTGCTCCTTGATGTTGCTGCTGCTGCTGCTGTGACAGGAACGACCGCACCACCATCTCTGGTGCCTCCTCCTCGTCGCAGCAGCAGGTCTCACTGTCACTGCTGCTGACCCGGATGCCGGCCTCTAGGTCGTCCTCATCTCTGCTGTTGCTGCTGGTGGTGCTACTGACCCTCCGTCGGAGGAGGAGGGCGGCGCTGCGCTCCAGGGATGCGGAGACGAGGCCGTGGAAGCGCTGCGTTGCATCCGCCGCCTCATCTTCGTCTGCTGCTGGTATTGGATGGATCACCGCGACCGCGAGCGCCTGTGTGTAGAGATAGAGCAGCTGCGCCATCCTACCCAGGCTCCCCGCCACCTTGTGGTAGCAGCTCGCCGGGAACGGCGCCGACCACGGGAAATGGGGCTCGCCGGCAGCCTCTGCCACGCATCTCTCCAGCAGGGCCACCTGCTCCTGCGCCGCCTTCACCTTCGTCGACTGTAGTCCCCGACACTCGTCTTCGTGGTTGAAGCAGCCTGTCAGGGCGGCGAGGCAGCGCTCGAGCTGTGCCGTGGCCTTGGTGGACGGCCTGGCGGCGGGCTGGAAGACGAGGTCGGCCGCGACGATGCAGGCGAGGCCTATGAAGGTCTCCACCAGGCGTGCGACGGTGAAGGCCATGGGCGGCTCGTCGTAGCGGCGGCCAACGATGATGATGCCCGACACCGCAGCTGCTACACCCCCAGCGGGGCCGTAGGCACGACTGCGCTTGAGGAAGCCGGCAGTGAGGATGAGCCAGGGGAGTAGGGCGAGGAAGCGCAGCTCCATGAGGCGACGCTGGTCGATGACAAGGCAGGCCAGCGCGCCATAGACGGAGCCGAGGGCGGTGCCGTGAGCACGCGCAATGGCGAGAGCCCAGGTCCACTCGCGCCCGGTGGCCATGGTGGTGGCCACGATCAGGCCCGACCAGAAGCCGTGGTCGCTGCTCAAGAGCAGGCCGAGCAGGACGGCGAGGCCCAGCGAGAAGCCGCACTTGGCCGCGGCCACCAGCCTCCTCCTCATGGTGGTGGTTGTTGTTTCCTTGTGCCACAGCCACGGGTACTGGTGTTTCTTCTTCTTCCTCGTCTGCTCTGGTTGCTCTTCATCGTCGTCTTTTGTTGTTGCTGGGATCACCTTGACTTGGGAGGCAGCAGCGTCTGGGTGTGCAGACACAGACACAGACAGCAGCAGCTTAGGTGGAGATCCATGGAGGAGGAGATCCATGCACAAGAGGAAGAGGAAAGGAGCCAGCTGCTGCTGCTGCTGCTCCAGAGCACCAACAGAGACCGGCACTAGTACTTTGGCCATCTCCATGCTGCCAGTGTTGCTGCAGCTGGGAATGCGTTTTGTGAGCAAAGCGAGGCGTGCATGGTCGGTAGCGTGCTGCAGCCATGTTGGTGTCGTGCAGATGCTGCTGTTAGTGTTAGTGTTAGGCCAACATGGCTGCTGCAGCATGTGGATGCAGGCTATCTCCATCCCGCGCAGAGGCATCTCGATCAACTCGTGGAGCCGCGCACGCAGTTGTTGTTCATCCTCCTCGTTGTCATCCCAGCTGCTGTTGCTGCACCACCGTTTCAGCAGCTCCGGAATTCGCTCCCACTGCAAGTCACCCTGCAATAGAGTGGCATATGCATATAGTTACTTACTTAGTTAATAATTAATTTTAGTATAATTAATCTGTAATCCTACTAGCTGGGTATATAGTACTAGCTAGTGCGGTTGCTGACGCTTGCTTTCTGACTGGGTTGGATTCCTTGGCTTCTAGTGGATTCAATTCATTCTAGATTTCTAGTGCGTCCTAGCTAGCTTGTGCCTACTTTGGTGGCGCATTGGTGCAGCTAGTGTGGCTCGCATCTCTTTTCGGCAAGGGCCATGGCAAGATCTATATTGTATTGCGCATGCATCCACTATCTACTACTACGACGTTGTTAATTACTCGATCATCATATCTCATATGTAACTTAGCACTAGATTCCGACGCCTCTTCGGGCCATCTGCATGCATCTATCTACTCCTCTCTCTCGTTTCATATTATAAATCGTTTTGATTTTTTTTAATTAATCGTGATTAAGTTTGATCAAATTTATAAAAATATTAAAAAACTTTTTAAAAATTAAATTAGTTTTATTAAACTTAATATTTAATATATTTTAATAATATGATTGTTTTGTGTTGAAAAATTCTACTATGTTTTTTATAAACTTAATTAAACATAAATAAGTTTGACTTAAAACATAAACTTAATTAAACATAAATAAGTTTGACTAAAAGAGAAATAATATGAAACGGATTAAGTATTGTATAGGTCTGTCTGCTGCATGCGTATAGTATATACATACTTGGGCGGAGCTTATGCGGTGGAGGAGGACGGCGGCGGCGGAGGCTGCGCGGTCGGCCTGCGACATGATGCACGCGGCCACGCACTGCTGCCGCCTTCTGCGGCAACGACAAGATGATGCTCTCTCATCATGACCTGCAACTTCCTCGTCGTCGCTCGAGATCAACTGCAACTGGAAGGCATCGGCCAGCAGCCTCACCCTCTCCGCCGCCACCTCCAAGTAGGCGACCCTCTTCTCCCTGGCCTCGCGCGTAGCCAGCCTCGGGCAGGGGAGAAGCACGCCCAGCAGCGCCGCCGCCACCCCGAGCGCCGTGCACGCCACCACGTTTGCCGGATGCAGCAGCACCGCCTCCGACCGCATGCTCTCCTCCCTGAACCTCGCCACGTATATGATGATGATCTGCCCCAGCGCGATCCGCTTCGCCACCGGCCCCGCCGACCCCGCCAGCGCCACCGCAAACGTGCTCAGCGCCACCACCGCCGTCGTGGCCAGCACCGACTCCCCGGCGCCGGTGCGGTGCGCCAGCCAGAGTGGCAGCACCGATGGAACAGCACCCATGGCCGTGGCGTGGAGCGCGCTGATGGCGGCTCGCAGGGAGCTGCCGAGCGTGGCGTCGGTGACTATGATGACGGTGACGACATAGGAGAAGGCCGGGAAGGTGAGGTGGCGGCGGATGGCGAGCGGAGCGTAGATGGAGGCGACGCCGACGATGGTGCAGGCCAGGGCGGAGCGGAAGCCCGTGGCGAGCGAGGAGCGCCACCGGCGTCGAGGCTGCAGTACGCCTGGAAGATTCTGCCTCTCGGGCGGCATGATTGGTATATGGACGGCGCCGGCGGTGGTAGCCGGCGACGACGGTGGCATTCTTTTTGATTCTAGCTAGTTATACAATATAGAGGATGCACGTACGTATATATGTATGCATACGCCGTGCTTTGATCGCTTGGCTGACTTATTAGTTATTGAGCCATGCATGCATGCAATGCATCGTTTGCATCGCACATGTGCGTATATATAGGAGGAGCTCAGCCGATCAGCCCGCTCGCGTCAGCAGCAACTGCATGCTTGTTCGCCATCTTATCGATCGACCTGTTAGGTCTCTGCACGTATCTGTGCTCCAAATCAATTAATAAATAGTAAAATGAAAATCAGCCGGAAAATTGTTTTCAATATTCCTGGAGAGGATATCTTGCATGTCACCTAAAACATCATTAAAAAAATTAATAAGATAGATTAATACGAAACATATCAATTCGCAAATATGCAAGTTCAAATTCAACTTCTACAAATATAACAAATATAACTGTGTGAATGTACATTAACTATTTTTAGTGTAATTTAATTTTTTTGTAACTTATAGAAGTCGAATTTGACCTTATATATTTATGGAGCGATATATTTTATATTAATTTATGTTATTAATTTTTTTAAAAAAATTAATAACTATTTATATGACATATAAGAAACAAGAGAATTTCCTCTCAAGAAATGAAAATCCATCTCGAAATTAACCCGCAACATATATAAATACACGACAGTAAAGTAGGAGTTTGTTTCTTTCAACCATAATTAGTGGCCACTCTTGCCACTCCACTGCTTTTGGAGCTAGCTGAGCTCATCGATCGTCCATGACATGTATGCATCCATATTGATGTCGATCGGTCATCTCCGTATACTTTAATTTTGTAGTGTATGAATTACAAGGAAATTAACCATCCAAATTAACATAATTTGGGTACGTGCAGGTGCAGTGCCTTCCACCTGGACGCGCACGGAAAGAAAAGAAAAGAAAAGAAACGTACGTGTGGATGCTAGCAGCAGCTAGGAAATTTGAGGATACCTGCAGCAAGCAGCAGGTCATGCACGATACATATATAGAGTAGTGCACAACTGGGATGCGGCGAAAAGATCACCGATCAATCCAAACTTGAAGACCGGCCACCGGAACATTGTAAGAGACCATCTCCTGACTCTCATGAGGATCGATGCGTGGCCGCAGGAGGGCATGAAAGGTTGAAATGGTATATATGCATCTCATACACAGTCATACTCCACCATGCATGTATCAGTCTTGCTGTGGCGCTAGACCTGCTCACAACATTTTTAAGGTCAATAGAAAAACTCAAGTATCATCTTAGTCTCTAGCTAGCTAGGAGTCTATTCTCTACCGCTTAAAATTTATGTTTTCAACCTATCTATTTATTATCAGTCTATTAATAGTTATTAACATCTAATTTTGAAAATGGACAGGTTTACTTTGACATTTATCAAGCACTAAAAGCATCTCCGAGTGACTCCTGATCCCACTGCCCAAAGTTAAAATTTAGCAATTCTATAGGCAGTGGATTCTAAACTCTCCCTCGTTATTTACATGTAATCTAAATCGTTATGAAAATAATTTAAAAAATTTAACAAGATATATTAATATATAATAAATCACTCTACAAACATGTAAGTTAAAATTTAACTTCTATGAGTTGCCAACAAAAAACAAATTAAACTATATTTAGTTAACGTATATTTGCAGTCAATTTTTTCGTTGCAACTTGTAGAAGTTAAATTTGTCCTTGCATGTTTGTGGAGTGAATTATCACATATTAATCTATCTTATTGAATTTTTTTAATTTTTTTATAATCATTTGAATGACATGCAAATAACGAGGGATGTCCCTTTGAGAGTTTAAAATAGTTTTCCCAATACTATATTAAAAAACATTGCTCCAAGGGACTCCCTCCTACCCCTAAATCTAGGAGCTACCTATGCTGACTTTCATTCTTGGCGAGCACCTATCGTGCACGCTATTTGTTCTTTTTACGGTAACTATTATTTTCATTGTGATGAATCGACTAGGCGTAGGCATGTAGCTTACTGGCTGCTGCACCTTATTATTTTCATTGACTTGTTTTGTGAGGAACATGGCATTATATATGAGAGGACGCCTCTCTATTTTCCCGAGTCTAATGGGATTGCCGAAAGAAAGAACTGCACACTAACTGATTGGTTAATGCCATACTGGATACTGCGGGACTACCTAAGGCATGGTGGGGGGAGACATTGTTGACCTCGAATCATGTGTTAAACAGAGTCCCTAACAGAAACAAGAACAACACACCATACAAGGTATGGATTGGGAGAAAACCATCACTTTTTTACTTGCGTACATGGGGATGCTTGGCGAAAGTCAATGTACCAATAACAAAGAAGCGCAAGCTTGGACCTAAGACAGTGGATTGTGTCTTTCTGGGATATGCTCACAATAGCATCGCCTATAGATTTTTAATAGTTAAATCTGAGGTACCTGACATGCATGTTGGTACAATTATGGAGTCTCGTGAAGCTACCTTCTTTGAAAGCCTTTTTCCAATGAAGGATACACATGGCACTTCTAGCCAATCTTCTGAAATAATTCCCAGTTCAATCACACCACCAGAACAAACTAAAGATACACTTGAACATGTCACTGAGGAGGATGACAGTGAAGCTCTTCGGAGGAGCAAGAGACAAAGGACAGCTAAATCCTTTGGTGATGATTTCAGTGTGTACCTCGTGGATGATACTCCTAAGTCAATTTCAGAAGCATATACATCTCTTGGAAGGAGGCTGTCCGTAGTGAAATGGATTCCATTATCACTAACGGAACTTAGGAGGTGACAAAGCGACCCTGTGGATGTAAACCCGTGGGGTGCAAGTGGGTGTTCAAGAAGAAGCTTAGGCCTGACGGAACTATTGAAAAGTACAAGGCTCGGCTTGTTGCAAAGGGCTATACTCAGAAAAAAGGCGAAGACTTCTTTGACACTTACTCACCTGTTGCTAGATTAACCACAATCCGTGTGCTACTTTCCCTAGCAGCCTCACATGGTCTTCTCGTTCATCAAATAGACGTTAAGATAGCTTTTCTTAACGGAGAGTTGGATGAGGAGATCTATATGGATCAGCCTGATGGGTTTGTAGTGGAAGGTCAAGAAGGCAAGGTGTGTAAACTATTGAAGTTTTTGTATGGTCTGAAACAAGCTCCTAATCAATGGCATGAGAAATTTGATAGAACATTAACATCTGTAGGCTTCGCAGTCAATGAGGCAGATAAATGTGTATACTATGATCATGGTGGGGGTGAAGAAGTTATTCTGTGCTTGTATGTTGATGACATACTCATTTGGGACAAATTTTGAGGTGATTAATGAGGTTAAATCATTTTTGTCTCAAAATTTCGATATGAAGGATTTGGGAGTAGCTGATGTTATCTTAAACATTAAGCTAATTAGAGGTGAGAATGAGATTACACTCTTACAATCTCATTATGTGGAGAAAATCTTGAGTCGCTTTGGCTACCTTGATGGCAAACCTTCTCCAACTCCTTATGATTCTAGCCAGTTACTTCGTAAGAACAAGAGAATTTCTAGGAATCAACTGGAGTACTCCCAAATCATTGGCTCGCTTATGTACCTAGCTAGCGCAACTAGGCCTGAAATCTCCTTTGCTATGAGCAAGTTGAGTCGGTTTACCTCTATTCCGGGAGATGATCACTGGCGTGCGCTTGAGCGAGTGATGCGCTATCTAAGAGGTACTATGGACTTGGGACTTCACTATTCTGGGTATCCTGTGGTACTTGAGGGATATAGTGATTCAAATTGGATTTCCGATGTTGATGAGATCAAAGTCACTAGTGGATATGTTTTCACACTAGGTGGTGGTGTTGTTTCATGGAGGTCTTGCAAACAGACCATTTTGACGAGGTCAACCATGGAAGCGGAGCTCACGGCACTAGACACTGTTACAGTTGAGGCAGAATGGCTACGTGATCTACTAATGGATCTGCCTGTGGTTGAAAAATCAGTGCCAACTATCCTTATAAACTGTGACAATCAAACGGTAATTGTCAAGGTAAACAGTTCTAAGGATAATATGAAATCGTCTAGACATGTGAAAAGACGATTGAAGTCTGTCAGGAAATTGAGAAACTTCGGGGTTATAATATTGGATTGCATCCAAACAGCTAGAAACCTGGCAGATCCCTTTACAAAAGGACTATCACGGAATGTGATAGACAATGCATCGAAGGAGAAAGGTATGAGACCTATATGAGTTATACTATGGTGGTAACCCAACCTATGTGATCGGAGATCCCATGAATTAGGACCTGGGAAAAACAAATCATTAGTTAGCTAGAGGAGAGTATTTTCTAAAACCCTCTCTAAATGAAGATGCATATACTCTCATGAGCTGCAAGGCAGGTTGGCTATGTCTTAATGCGTTCTGTTGACTTTAATTAGCAAAGATGCTATCCTACAGAGCATTCTTGAAAGAACGCACTATGTGAGCTTAACTGTTGGTCACAGTCTATCGAGATTTTGGGTGAATCTTTTGGAAAGCTCACTAAGAGACCAAGGAGTATGACTTATACGCTCCACCCGAGGGGTAGTCTACTGATGGCCTAGTACCAGATAAGACTTTGAGTGAAACTTGCTTATACAAGACTTGCAATTCAAGGTGTAGTCCATTGTTCAAGTTGTGAGTTAGTGTAGCTTGGAGTTCTAGGTGGATGTTCAACCTTAACCGGTTTTCATCGAACCACTGGTATATAAACAGTACATTGAAAAAAGGCAAATCTCTGTGGGATTTTGAGATTTGGTGGGGGATTGTTGGAATTGATATATGGGGCTAAGGCCCATATGAAGATTAATTTTTTGAAAAATCACAAAAGCCCACCTCATGGGATGGCATGCATGGGGAGTTTAGTACCACCTTGCCTATTCTAGGAGAGGGAGACCTTCTTATAAGGGAGGATGCTCTCCTAGCCACTTGAGACATGTGTGGTGGAGAGAACTAGAGGAACACGCACGCGCGCTCGCTGGCCTATCCTGGCCAGGCCAGGTCAGGCGTCGTACGCGACATGCGCGTGAATGGTTTGCCAAAATTGGTTCCTCACCCTTGCGCAGATGCGACTTTTTTTTTGCAGTTTTGTTTTGCTGCAATTCGGTTTTGTTTTTGGAAACCTAGTTTTTGAAAACACACCAAATAATTTGGTGCGTAGAGTGGCGTGGAGTCCGGATAAGTTACACACGACTTATCCGGTTCGGTTACGCATGGTAGAGATCGTGCAAGCGTCCTGATCATGCGTCTTGATATCTCTCTATATAAACCGAGTCGCCGCTCCGTTGCAACACGCGTGAAAAAACAATCTAGGGTTTGCCTCCTCCTCTGTACTGCGCCGTCGCTCGTAGTCTACTTCGTTCCGCTCGTCGGCGTGCACCGGCGATCGGGAGAGCAGGTCTCCGGAACCTTCACCTTCGATGACCTGCACCGGGAGAAGGCGGCAATACGGTTTTTGGGAAGCGCTTCGCGCGACTGCTCACTAGTCTTCCACGATGGCTCGTCTTCCTCTTCGCTCGCGTGCTGCGCGTCGTCTTCAACGCACGGTACCGCGAGTCGTTTCTGCAGAGCAGCTAGTACAACAAAACCCTCGGTACGTGTTCGTGATGTTTCACATATTCGATCTATTCATATTCTACTGCTTGGTTCACATGTGTAGATCGAATAATGCGTTTATGTTAGTTTGCATCTGCAATGCCATGATTTATTTATGGAATAAATTAAATCACTATGTGCTTTTATTTTCAACATGTTGTCACCCTTAGTGCTGTCACACAAGCACTGACAAGATCCACACCGACCATGCCCTCTCATTATTTTACTTAGTCATCCTCTTCCTATTGCCATTGTCATCTCTCCTCTTTGTTAAGTCCAGTGTGATTCTTTCGCCCCGTCTCTCCTCCCTAGTCTATGGTGGGTCACACCACTGAACCTGCCATCTCCCCCCCATTGCACATGGCTCCTAAAACGCTCTGATAAGTACCCACCATCAATGGACCACTGCCCTCTTCCTCTCCTATAGTTGAGGCATTCCAACCCTAGCCCCACTTTGGGCTTCCACCTCCCATGCCTCCCTCTAACACCACCTCTCCACCCCAACACATTTCCTAACCTCTGATCCAACAACCCCGGTAACCTAATCTAATGTGCTTGTTAGAGTTGAAATCATCACCGTCATTGCACTACTGACAAGGAAAACACTATCACCGGAGTTGTTCATCTACCACTCTCTTGCTTCCACTTGTTAAGAGATTGTTGATGCAAAATCTGTCCCAGCCGATCGTATCGAAAGATGTATTAACGTAGATCCTGCGTATGACACGCGAAGGCCTGAGAAATCTGCTTAACTCCAATGCAAGTCCTAAAATTTGATGAGATGCGGGCGTGCCAGTCAATTTGGTCCTACAACTAACAATCCATTGGCAATTGGCTGATTGGCATGCTCGCACCTCATCAAAATCTAGGACCTGCACTGAAGCTAAGCAGATCTTCCAGGCCTTCGTGTTTTTTCACGTCAACACCACCGTGTCAGGGGGGATAAAATGAAATTAGCACTAAACCTATTAGTGTCGGTTTTTGTCCTTCCCAGGACCCAAGCAAGGTTGGGTGGGTGAAAATGACTTATCGATGTCAGTTTTCCCTAAACCAGCACAAATGAGAAGCTGTATGTGTTAGTTTTTTCAGTTTAATTGGGAAAAAATTGAGTTGAGTTGATGAAGCGTGGGTGGGTTGGGGAGAGGGTCGAAATTTTAAGTCCCCAACGACCACTCCATTCGATTTCCACTCCCCTCGATTTCTCGCATCACCCTCTTCAATTCCTCACCCAGCCATCTCTCTCCCTCAGCATCTCCCTCACCGAGTCTTCTCTCTTTGATCCCTCGGCGCTATGGATGGGCATGGTCCAGGTATACCCATTGGCCTCGTTGGCCCATCCCATGAATTTGGCACCAATGGATAGGTGGGCCGGCCCAAAACTAAAAAGGCCGGCTCTAGTGGGTAACTGGGTCGGCTTCACTAGCTAGGTCATGCGAGCGATCCCTTCTCTCGCATCAGAGGAACGTGACGCCGTCGTCTCCACTCCCTTCTCTCGCATCCGGTGGCGGCACAACGGCATTGCCTCCACCCTACTCCGGTCCTCCATGCTGACGTGACAGTAGCGCCTCCCCTCGGCGCGACGGCAGCGCCTCCCCTCCTACTCTAGTCATCCACGCTGGCTCAATCTCCCTACTCTGGTCCTCCATGCCGGCATGGCAGCGACGCCTTCCCTGTACTGACGGCAGTCTCCATGTCGGCAGCGCCTCCTGCATCCTCCCGGATCCACCCTTCGCCTTTAGCACAGAGATTAGACGAGGAAGAAGACAGTGGAGCAGATCATGGTACGTTCCAACTAGCACTTGATTTCGATCCAAGAACTCTTCTTTTATTGAATTCGTGCCTACTTTTGACTAATGTATTGATGAATATGCTTTAAGTTTTAATCAGTAGATAGTTGCATAAGGTTGCTCTGAAGTTGGTCTAAAAAAAATCCCTGAAGTAGCAAGTAGACCGTGTTGCTAATTTATGAAACAAAAATGATCACAAAGTTCAGATTTGAACAGGCAAACATCACATGCTTCTCATAAAAAAACACTTGTTTTTTCTTATGCGACTGGTCGAAGAGAGGCACATAATTCAATTGGACAAACCATACCCATGCTACCTTGAGATTTGGATCTGAACAATAATTCTAGAAAAAAAAATTTGATTTTGTTTGTGTGGTCAAATTATAACTTGTTTGTAACACGATATAGCATTATATCTATATGAAGGTCAGTAGTGAGTTGGCACATACTGTATTAACTCTTTTCTTTTGAAGTCATTTTTGTCCAACTAATTCCATTTGATGAAGCAAAACAGTGTCATGTATTACTCTTACATGTTCTGTTGCATCACCTAATATAGTTTATGGCCTCTTAAATATCTACTATCCTAGACATGCTTAGAATACTACGAATCAACTGAAGCATCGTTTTCGGAGTAATGGACTCAAACTTGCATCTTCATAGAGTTTTTGTTTAACAGCACAACCAAATTCCTTATTAATCTCATTTTTCTTTGAATTGGTCTTTACCTTTCTTGTTGCAACATGTTAGTCGTCAAAGAAGGTATACAAGCTCATATATGATTTCGGTGTTGGTACCTTTTTTGTTGTCCAAGGTCTCAAGTGTTGTGGTTGTATTCTTATTTTTCAGTTACTTCTTAGCTTGATATCACTAATAAGTTCTATTGAATTGTTTTATACATGTGCAATGAAAAATCTTGATGAAGGTAGTGGTGCATTTGTGGTGTAATTTTTGGAGCCATGTGGTAATTTATCATGTGCTGGCACTTATGTATTAGGTGACAAAGAAAGACAATCTTAATGTGTTGCTGTTAATACCAGACACTAGAAGTAATCAAGCATCTTTAATTGAGAAATCGATAGCTTACTTGACTACATTTGATGTGTTTGAAGTATGAACAGTCTTGGCCTGAGATTCTAGACTAGTGTATATTTTATCTGTGATTTGCATGGAATGATGAAGTTGTGTATATGCTCCCACATCTGGTTCAAACTATTTCTGAAAATCATGCATGCTTTGTTGTTCACATGATTAGGTATAACCATGCATGTTTGATATTGATTCTTTCGTATTGTATTTGGTAGTATCCGAATATCTAATGATGCTTTATTGTTCACATGTTTATTGAAAAAAATCAATGTATACCAAATGAGTCGATTCATTTTATCAAATGGATCCAATGGGCCGACCCACTTGATATCATCATAAACCATGTGGGTAACGTGGTCTAGGTCCGGGTCGACCCACACTACTACAGAAACGGTTATTCCGTGCGGGCCGAAAGGCATCTTTCCGTGCGGAAGGCCTGCCCGCACGCGCGAGAAGGTCTGGAAAAAGACCATTTTCGCGTGCGGGCGGCCCAACCGCACGGGTAAATCGATTATCCCGTGCGGTTGGCTTAAGCGGCCCGCACGGAAAGATCCATTATCCCGTGCGGGCCGCTTAAGCCGACCGCACGGGATAATCGATTTACCCGTGCGGTCGCGTTAAGTCGACCGCACGGAAAAAAAAATTCAAAAAAAAATAAAAACCATAGCTATCCCGGCGGCGGCGCGGATCCGGCCGTCGTATATACTTCCCAAATAACACAAAATTAATTTCACATCACAAATAACACAAAATTAATTTCACATATATACTTCCCAACTAATTTTTTTGTACAATTAAATTTATAAATAAATTGTCGTCGTCGTCGTCGGTGGCGGTAGGTGGCAGTCGGTGGAGGCGGCGGCGGCGGCCGTGGAGGAGGCAGTGGTGGTGGAGGTGGCAGTCGGTGGAGACGGCCGTCGATGGAGGCGGATGCGCCGGCACACCCGACGGCGACAGCGGTGGTGGCGGTGGTGGAGACGACGGTGGAGGCCGGCGGTGGAAGAGGCCGGCGGCGGGGAGGCGGTGGTGGAGACCGGAGGCGGCGGAGGAGACCGGCGGCGGGGAGGCGGAGGCAGAGGCTACCGGCGGAGGAGGAGAGCCCTTGACGGTAGAGACGGGATCTGAATTTCGTCGGGTGTTAGAAAATTTCGGAGCCCGCGCGCACCTATATAGGCGGTGATGATCATCGCGTGCGGGCAGCTTAACAGCCCGCACGGAAAGATAATCTTTCCGTGCGGGCCTCTTAAGCCGCCCGCACGGAAAGATTATCTTTCCGTGCGGACGGCTTAAGAGGCCCGCACGGAAAGATTATTTTTCTCTCTGGATTTCTCTCTCTAGTGTAGAGGAGAGAGAAAACAACTTTTTTATTTTTATTTTATTTTTCTAATATTTTTTTCACACATAGGAGCACGCAGGAACCAACCACAGAAAATGTAAGCTCGAACGGACGAAATATGTGGTCCGTAGAATTTTTCAAAGTTCTATCGAAAAGGGTCCCGAAGCTTCTCACCTCAAAAACACAATCTTGCAAGCGGAATTTCGAGATTTTGATTTCGCCGAACCCGGCAAAGCGGGGGAGCAACGGATGTAACTTTTTCTGTAGATGTCCATCGATATATTATATGTCTGATTTCGAATCCGTATGAAAAAGATATGGTTGTTTTATCGAAGGACACTCGAGTTATGACTGTTTGACGACAGACTCAAAGATAAGCTTTAGTGAATTGTTAAAACTAATTGGTGTAAGATAAAATCATGGAAAAATTCATGTGGATGCTACTCAATAGGTTAGACTCACTTGAATTTTGGCATGATTTTATCTTTACATCTAGATCCCCAATTAAATTGGTCAAAACCCTAAACCCTAAACCCTAATCGGCAAAACTCGTACCTCATCCAAAAATGCATTAAATTATATGAAAGTGTATAAGGAACATAATTTATTAAAATACTATCTTATTTATAATGAATTAATATAATTTTTCCATAATTTATTTTATTAGTTTTGACCCCCTAAAAATTCAATCTAATTTCAGACAGGCCGATTTTCTTTATTTTGCTGAGAATAAAATATAAGGAATTTTTGTGTGAAACCAAGGAAAATGGAAACTAAGTGTTTTTATATATCTCCACAAAAATCCACTTTATTTTATCTAGCCCACAAAATAAATTATAGCATTATAAAGAAGAGGAGAAAGAAAATAAGTAGGAAAAATCTGAAAATGTCACATTGTCCAACAGTAGCGGGCCCTTTCCGTGCGGGCGCCTTAAGTGGACCGCACGGAAAAATTCATATTTCCGTGCGGTCCCTTAAGTGGGCCGCATGGAATAGTGCGATATTATCCCGTGCGGTCCACTTAAGGGACCGCACGGAAATATGGATTTTCCCGTGCGGTCGCTTAAGTGGACCGCACGGGATAATGCCGCATCGGTTTTTCCAGGCGCGGCCACTTATGGCCCGTCTGGAATCTATCGGAGGTCTCGTCTAGGAAAATCGTTTTTAGTAGTGCCACTCCGGACCACGCCCACCCCTACTCGGCGCGCTTTGTAACAGTGATGTCCATCTCACAGTGAGAGAAATGACCGAGCAATGTCTACTGAATGTTCCACTATCCTAGAATAGAATAGATAGAGAGATGTTTCAGCGTACCCCAGCTAGCTAGCCGTACGTGGTGTAGTACTCCTGCAAGTACTAAGTTACGGTCGGTGACGGATGCCCCTAGCTGCAGCCGGAATGGCAGGGACAGAATCGACCGCACATATAGCTTACTTTTGACCCTTGAAGTGCATGGAAGGGGCAGGCATGCTTTGTGCATATATATGCATGTCCAATTAGCTAGCTAGTTGGTACCTAATTTTTTCCACTGTGCTCGGCCGCGCGCCTGCATCTGCATGCATCATCTACACTACATATATTTTTGCACGCATGTTGGCCGGCATACCTAGAACAAAAGTTGTTAAAGCTATTTATCGATCAATCGAGCATCCATTCCATGAATTTTCCACACACCCACACACATACGTGCAGCTGCTAGTTGCCATAGTGCAACTTGCACACAAAATGCTAGCTCCACACTTTTAGTCCAAATTCCTTTTTTTTTTGGACAGTGAAAATGTATTACATCCCTGGTCTTTGTCATAAGGCACACAACCAAGTCCAAATTCCATGTACATGTTAATTGTGGCTTAGCTTTTTGCTGATCTCATGGCAATTTAATTTGTAGCATATGTAGAGTAATATATATATACTATTCATTATTTAGCATGCACAAATCGCTGAGTGTATATACATATATGAACTCTTTTAATTTCAACCTATCTTAACTATTGAAAGAATAATTAGTTATAAATACATGCACTATTCACGGCTCAGGCACCACCCGACCCGTTCGGCCATGGACCACCCCAACCTGGCGCGTCGGCACCGCACGACATCAACCTACGGTGGCAAGCGCTAATGACCGAGCAAAGATAAGAGGCAGTGACGCGGCATCTGCCGTTGGTGTATGAGTGGAGCACGAGGAGCTTCTTGTCAGTGAGCGCGGAGGTCACGGCATGGTCATTGACGATGAGGAAGAGGCTGCAAAGCAGGCAGGAGGTTGTGGAGCATGCAGGTGGTAGCAGCGGCGGATGCGTGAGGCGGCAGAGCAGACCCTAACCCTAGTTGTCTAACTCTTTGTGTGAGCTCTTTTTTCTTTTTCTTTTTTTAGAACTGTCTTAGCCATATATGAGCACTAGTACGAAAACGTTTTGTTGTCAGAAAAAAATGTGACAACGTGATAAAATCATGACAATAGATACATATTGTCACCATGTTAAAATCATTGATAGCCATGGCAATAAAAATAGTGACAATAGCTTATTTTCTATTGTAACAACAATAAAAAATATTACAACCATTGTAAATTATTGCAACAGAATATACTTATTTGCCACAAAAAATTCTATCATGACAATAGCATCATATATTGTTGGCAATATCTTAATTTTCTATAGCCTCCAGGCTAATGGACTAATGGTACTTTTTGGCCCACATGACAGGCCCATGCCAACACAGCACAACCTGTCTACTGGGTCATGTCTGGGCTCTGACCACGGCTCATGGGCCAGCACAACACAATCCGTTTCATTAGCCATGCCTAAATAGCCCATATAGCCATCTAGTACAGAAAAAGGGTGTTCATTTTAAAACTTATGACCTTAACTAGCTTAAGGCCTAGCTGATTGGTGGCTAACTTTGTCATAAGTGTGGCCAAACAAATCCTTAACAAACAAATTTGACAAATTTTGGCTTAATTTGACCGGCATGTGGGGCAACGATCAAACGAGACAAGTCTAAAAGTGAATGGCATTATATTTTAAAAGGATGTGCTAGTATAAAAACATACATGCATAGGTAAGCAGCTAGCTAGCCATATTATGATGTTTGCTTGCCGCAATGGGTGCTGTCGTCGTGCTTGGCCTTGCGTTCCGTCTCCGAAGACGGTAAGTCGTCGTGTGCGGTGGTCCTGTGGTGGAGCCAGTCGATGATGTCGCGGAAGACGGCGTCGATGTTGTCGGGGAGCTCGCCGGAGGTGAGGGCGTGCCACATGCCGGTGTAGAGGTTGAAGGTCTTGTCGGTGGTGGAGGCGGAGCGGTAGAGGAGGTCGCTGACGGAGGGGTCGGTGACCCTGTCGGCGGCGCCGTGGACGATGAGGAAGGGGAGGGAGACCTGGGGGAGGACGGTGGACTCGATGAGGATGCTGACGCGGAGCAGCTCGTACGCGGTCTTGAGGCGGGGCCTCCCCTTGTAGCACAGTGGGTTCCCTCTGATCTCGTCTCGCTTCGCCTGCATCCTGTATGCCAGGTCGATGACGTCATTGGTCGGCACCACCCGCCACGTTGGTATGATGCTGGTCATCACCTTCAGCACGCTCACCACCACCGGGTGCGGCCGCATCTCCTCCGCGATCTGCATGCATCCATGATTTCAGGCACGCCTCCTTGCGTTGCGTTGCGTTAACAGAAGATAATAATAATCTGATAGTGGCCGGTAGTGTCGTAGAAAAATGAGAAAGTGACAGTCTGTTCTGTTTATCTAATTAATCTAATCTAATCTACTCTTGGGGACGAATCGATTGACTGATTCGTGGATGCATGTGTATTCCATGGCTGGCGGGCAAAAGGAAAAGGAAAAAAGAAAAGTCAGAGTCAAAAAAGAAGTTAAGATGGAGTTGAACGGACCTTGCACATGGGGGCGACGAGAATGGCGCCGGTCCAGAAGTCGGGGCGCAAGCGGTGGAGCAGCAGGGCGACGGCGCCGCCCATGGACTCGCCGAGGAGGAATCTGCGGCGGGGGAAGGAGGCGGTGGCGGTGGAGAAGAAGGCGTCGCAGTCGCGGACGAGGGCGTCGAGGTCGGGGACGTAGCCCTGGAGGCCGTCGGAGCGGCCGTGGCCCTCGTAGTCGATGCCGTAGACGGCGTAGCCCGCCCTCGCCAGCCGCTCCGCCGTGCCGCGCATCGTCACGCTGCACTCCACGGCGTACCCATGGCACAGGCAAACCACGCCCCTGCTCGGCCTCGCCTTGTTATTAGGCGGCTTTGGAATCCAGGCGCAGGTGAAGAGCCGCATCCCGCGCGAATTCACCATCGAATCCTCTGAGTAGTCGTACCCATCCCCATCGTCGCTGCTGCTGCTGCTGCTGCTCATCGCGCCCTCCCTCCCTGCCACACGCAGAAACTACTACTACTACCACCACCTGGCTTAGCAAGTTAGCAGATGCCGTAGAGGAAACAAGGAAGGAAGAATTTAAAGGCAGGCAGCCACGGCCGAGCCGAGGATTCAACAACGAAAGAAACAGGTAATTAATCGAATAATCTAATACTTCGTTGAACGAGCCCGCCCGCGCGGGGATAATCAATTAACTAACTGATTGATTATCGTTTTTGAACGTGCACGTACACGTCGCGTGCAACATGTGGACAAGGGGGGCAAAGACGACGGACCGATCCATCCATATCCATCCATGTCAACTAAACCCCCTAATTCAATTCCCTCAAATTAATCAACTCCTCCTCCTATATCGACCTTCTTCGTTAATTAATTAATTTGGTCCTCATCAGAAAAACAAACAAACAAACAAACTATATAGGACTAGAACATATTCTAGTATACATATTGCGCCATCCCAGCACGTACGTCCCTCACTGCCTAACGTCGACCTATCACACTACAGAGCGCTTGATGCATCTCTCATCCATAAACATCTCTATATGTAAACTACCTCGGTTATATATGCCTATCAACATCGATCGCCTGCCGGCCTGTATATCTAAATAATAAAGAAGTCCATTTTATTTTTCCGAACCTTTTCCCCTGAGCATTTAACCCTCTAAATTGTTATATTTTGCAATGAAATTTGATGGGATTGATATATGCATTATGACTTCTCTCTCAATATTTTTTGAAATTTTTTAATCGTTGTTTACATAGGTTGGCAACGTACTATGACTATTTTAAATATAAAGATTTTAAATTTTAAGTAAATAGTCATGAAAATTTTTGAAACTATTTAAGAAATTTGGTAATGGTGTCATCTATGGCTCTATAAAATTTAAGCTTAAAATATGACTTGTATAAAGAGAAATATAACTAACTAGTAAAGTAGTAAAGTGAAGGGTAAAATGAGTAAAAAAAATAGTTTAGGGTTTAATTGATCCAATGAAATAGTTTAGAGGAGTAAATTATACTTTTTTTCTATAATTAACGTGGTTGTTATCTTTATCAAAATTCCACCATAATAGAAAATCAAATCGACGTCTCCTCTTCCAACCGTTCAAGCTACAGTTACATGACCAAGGAAAGGGAGAGAGGTGCTGNGGGGGGGGGGGGGTGGGGGGGGGGGGGGGGGGGGGAGGGGGCACAAAATTAGGGGTTAATTGAATCCATACCTTTGCAAATTTACCATATTAGAAAAATATCACTACTATTCACGATATCGGCTGGGTGCCAATGAAACTTTGTAAAATTGGATCCATGTCATCACCGTCATATTTTTCATCTTCATATAGACCAAAATACCTCGTCACATTTATCATCTTCATATAGACCAAAATACCTCTGGACGTGTGTCGACGGGATATACGCCGACCATAGTATTTGTAGAGTATGAGGATCATTGGAACCAGGGTATACGCGGGAATAAATAAACAGACAAGGGACAAGGATTTATACTGGTTCGTACCCTTAAGATGAGTAACAACTCTACTTCAGTTTATATGTATTATGGATGGGACTATCGCTCAGAGTACAATGGGGAATAGAACAACTAGATGAATCCGCCGACTAGAAGCTGTCGAGAACGGCTCGACGAGATCTACTCAATGAATATGATGCTGACTTCCTTCGGGTTGCTTCTGGACGTGGCTTTGGCTATGCTTGTAACTCGATGCCCCTCCCTGAATGCAGGAGCCTTATATATAGCAGAGATTATGGGAGATAAAATAGAATACGGGCCTAAGGAAACCTTATCTTCCCCGACTAGGACTCTGACACCTTTTAATCTAGAAAGATAATTTCCTTCTTTATTAGTCGTATTTCCTTAATTAAAGGATGCCTTCGCGTATACTATCGGGTATATGGTATTACTGTATTTCATTAACCCGTGTATAGGAGGTATATCTTATCCTTGATACTGACAGTAGCTGTCGACTTCAATGCAAATGATTTGCCCCGTATTTCCGAGTAGAGATTTTGAGAACAACCATTGTAGAACTTGTCAAGCCCTTCTCGGGCACCCGAGAAGAGGTAGAGGACGTGACGAAGTCCTTCCATTCTCATGACCCGAGAACCTGGCTTGAGTTTGAATTTGGATTGAAGTCAAAAAATTTAATGGTTATAAACAAATTAGCAAAACTCTTGGCGGTGATCTCTCCGTCTTTCTCGAAATTTGAACAGTCGGATGTGATCTATAAATTCCATTTCTGAGATCTGTTTGAGTTCCGTTCGCCCAAAAAGAGCCCTAACCTTCCAACTTGCACTTCCAACCTCCTCCGCCTCAGCTTTCGCAAGAACCCTAAATCACAACTTCTCTCAATCCCCTTCGCTAATCTCCATGGATCTCCCGGAGTCCAACGTTGGTCGGAAGGAAATGAAAGAATTGCAACAAGATGGCGCCTTGCCAAGTGCAAACATGGTGGCTCGATCAGGAGGAGGTATTGATCCCCTGACCGTCCTTGGCGAGATAATCACTCTTACCTCTTTTGTACAGTGCGGCTTTCTGGTTCCTCCTTCCAAATTTTTGTCATTACTTGACTTCTATGGGATTCATCTTCTTCACCTCAACCCCAACTCCATTACCTTCCTAAGTATCTTTACCCATCTATGCGAGGCATACCTTGAGGTACAACCCTTTCTAAATCTGTTTAGATAGTTTTACGAGGTTAGATGGATGAAAGTCTCTAGAAGCTCAGGGTGTTGTGGCCTCCGTCTTCGGGATGGGATGAAGGATGAGTACATTCCTTTTAATTGCCCAACTTCGAGAAAAGACTGGAAATAGAGTTGGTTTTTTCTTCATATTGAGGACAACTTCCCCAACCTTGCCACCCCCGATCAGAAACCAACGCGCCTAGAGACATGGACCTCCAAACCTTTAATGACCACAGCTTTAGCAAGCTTTGTCGAGAAAATCCATGTTCTCCAAGAACGCGATCTGACTGGATACAAAGTCGTTCAAGACTTCATCCATTGTCAAATTCAACCTCTCTAGGCTCATTCTCACCCCGCGTACTTGTACTCGAGGGAACAGGACATGACGCGGCTATCGCACCGGGGTATACAATTTATAGATTCTTTGTTGACATAAAGAACTAAAATTGCCTTTAGTTTATAACCTTGTCACTTTTGTTTCTATTGCAGTTCTCTCCGAAGACACCGTGGCAGAGCGCGTCGAAAAAGTGGTGGTTGACCAGCCATCGTCTGCCACCGACATCCCTATGCCAATATGTGACCTCCTGCCAATAGAGCGAGACGCCATTGTCAATGTAAGCATCATTGACTACTACTCCTTGTCATTCGTTTCTATGCCCTTAGGAGTAGTAATTTAGATTCTTTCAGGCGTTGTCTTTGACGAACGTGATCAGCTCGCTCGTCAATCACCAAACGTCTGCTTCTTTGAAAGAGTAGACAATGTCTGAATAAGCAGCCGCTATCCTCAAACCTAGTTGCAGTGGAACCAAGAGGAGACGTTGGCCTTCACTGGCCAAGTCAATCCGAGATGGGAAGCTAGTCCAGACAAGTGGCTTCGAGGCGTGGCCCCAACCACGAGTTTATCTGATAACCGTGGTAGCCTTCTCGATCTTACTTTTTCACTTCTACAGAAAACGTCCAGTACAAAGCCCGCCTCTGCAAAGAAGGTGCTGCTATTGAAGAAGCAAAAGATTAGGTTGTTAATGCCAAAATTTGGTAAGATTCTTTAATGGATCCAATTAAGAAAAGAACACAATCAACCGATGAAAAGCTTATGCAAAAGAGACCGAGTTCAAGAAGGAATAGTGAAGACCACAACATGGCAGCTTAATTTATCTATTAATCAGGCAGGATTTATCTTTAGGAAGTTTTATTTAGTTTCTGATCAGGACTTATGTTTTTCCTTTTATCGTTCGGAAAGTTTGTGTCGTGTCCAATCAGGACACATATCGGCCTATGGGTATAAATATGTACACCCGAGGTCCCTGTAATCTATCTCCACAGATTAATATGCATCTACTTTCGGCGCATTGCAATCCTCTTATGAGGTTTTATTTTGACGAGTTCTTGTTTTCGCGCATGGGCTGCATCGATTGAGTTCGACCTTCGGCAAGGAGTGAGTTCCATCATCTTCGCTTGTGTTGGCATGGCTAGGACTTTCTCGGTTGAGTCCGATATTCTAATCAAGCCGACGCAAGTGTTGCCTACCTTGTATATCATCTTTATCTTTAGTTTCATTACTGTTTATAGTCACATCGACTTAGTTAGGATTTCTTTGGCCAGGTCCGATATTCTGATCAAGTTGATGTTTCTTTAAACATAATGTCACTTTTGTTATATCCATCACATTAGACAGATTTATCGATTCATTGAGATTTGGTTATTAAACGCAATCTTGTATTGTCTCGATTAGGTCCGATCTTCTAGATTGCTATTGATAATCAAAGTCTTGTTGAGTGGATAGATTCATGCTAATATTTCATCGAAGGGTTAGTCGATCTTATTTGATGTGTTAAATTTCTCTTTGATGGTTTTACTATCTTGGTTAAATTTAATACATGACCGCTTTGATCGGCGTCATATCGGCTTGCTTAAATCTAGGCTGTTGATAGTCGTTAAGTACCAATTTCGACAGCCAACTAGCATAATGAATAAAGGGAAAATTTGCATTTCTTATACTATATCAATAATAAAAAATGTAGTTGTACTAGACTTGGAGAATTAACATGGATGCAGAGATTAGATACCAAAGTGAAGGAGAAATGAAGCCAGCATGCAAGGAAACACACTTCCGACGAATCACGTGTGAGCACACGGATTGAGGGGCCCACAAGTCAGCTCAAACTGACCTAATGTGGGCCCAAACCATCCTCAACCGCCTTAGGGGCCCACATGGTAGTCACTGGTAGAAGTTGGTGGCAAGAGGTGGGGCCTAGGGGTTGGCCGAACCCCTGGTTCGGCCGAACCACCCACGGGTCCCCTCATCGCCACCTTCCACGTGGACACTCTTGATGGACTCCTAGTAACGGTTATGGTGACACTGCCATCTAATGTCGGTTTGGGACAGGTGTAAGCATGGGAGGAGTTGGAGGGAGAATATGCTCTTAGCATCTCCACTCTCTCAAGCTTCCTCAACACTATAAATAGACCTTATGCTCCTCACTTGCAATACACACCTTAAGGAGCTATTCTCTCTATCCACATTGTATTCTCTATAGTTTAGTAGAAATAAAGCTTAGGAGCTTCGGTCCTATAGTCTTCTCGGAGATTCCAGTATGTCTTTAGTACTTTATTCTTTGTGTAAGACTATAATCGAATTAATAGAATTATCTTTTTTATTTATTTATGCTCATAGTCTATATATTCCTTCATTGAATATGTGTTCTATGAGTAGTATATGCTTCGTATGTCTGCTTCATCCTAGACTAGTCGATTCATGCTACGGTAACGGTCCAATGACCTTTAGTGGAGCACATTCTCAGCGAGCGACGAGGGCAGCGGTCGGACCTGTGAAGTAGATACTGGCGGCAACCACCATCACCTCCCTATCCGCTTCCCCCTCCACCTCGATAAGGTCGACGTGCACTAGCTAGCCGCCTCCTCTTTCCACCTCCACTTCGATCTGGCTGCCGATGATGTGGGGCAGCATGGTTGATCTGGTCCCTGCGGATCCACACCTCCTGCACCACGACGAGGAGGACCATGGCCCCAACGGTGGCGACAAGAAGACGATGAGGGGGGTAGATGGAGCGGCCTCTCCACCTTGCAGATCTCGCATGCGCGAGCAGAGTGGCCGACGGAGGAAGATGGTGTAGTTGGGGAGGCATATGGCAACGACGCCATGGGTGGGGTGAGGATGGGGAGATGGGTGGAGGGGATGTCAGCAGACGACGTCAAGGGGTTGCTGCTGGCGCTCTCCTCTAGCCATGGTGCTCGTGCACGACAGCTCCAAGCGTCCCCGTCCTCTCCATGCTGCCACCCATCGGCCTGGGCCCGCACCTACGACGCACTGCTGGCGTTGTTGCCGTGCGTGATGAAGACGGGCCGTTGCGAATAGGAGCTCCGACAAGGTAGCGAGCGTGGCGGGGGTCCATCAAGGAGCTCCGAGGAGGAGAAGCTGGCACGGCTGACCGATGGGGAAGAAGAAGGTAAGAGGAATAAAAGAAGAGAAGGAAGAAGGGGAGCATGACGGCGATGGCAATAGATCCAATTTTACAAAATTCCAATGACAGCTATAGCCGATATCCCGAATAGTAGTGATATTTTTTTTAATATGACAAATTTGTAATAGCATATATCCAATTAACCCAATTAGGAAAACAACCTATTGAGCCACTGGATTTATTGTCCAGATTTATTGTTAGGATTTGATTTTGATAGAGGGTGTAAGTACTAAACCAGATTAATTTACCTCTTTGGCTAGTTTGTGGAGAGGTTTTGTTTGACGTGACATGGAGCTAATGTGATACAATTCTATTTAAAAAATTGATCGTGGGGCCATATATGAGTGAGGGGGAGGGTACCGCTTGCTCTCTTTCTCTGCAGCAGTGAGGCAAAGGAGAATGCCATTTGTCACGTATATTAGATGGGCCTTGTCTATGGATGAGGCTGCGTGAGGTCGAATTTTTATCATTTTTAATTTTATTTATTTAAAGATTTGCAAAAATAATTTTTTATTTCGAAATATTGCAGAACTAATCTCCAATCGCCCTCTGGGAGGGCGAGATTTAAAAATCGCCCTCCCAGAGGGCGATTTTTATGACGTGGTAGACGGCCGTTGGACGCCGTCTGCCGCGTCGCCGTCTTTTTGCGTTTTAGTCCCTTGCCGCCCTTATAGAGGGCGTTTTTTCACTGTTCATCAGGGGGCCGTCTGCCAAAGGGCGGCCGCCCTGGCAATTTTGCAGGCGGCCCCCTTGCCGCCCTTACAGAGGGCGGGGGCCGCTTGTAAGGATGATTTTTAATTTTTTATAAAAGTAAATTATTTTCACTTTATTTAAGTAAGGTTATACAAATATAACAACATTTGTAACATTAAAAACTATCAAAATATATGTAACGTTAAATATAATAAAACTAAGTTGATAATATAAATGTTGCCATTTTTTTTATAAACTTGATTAAACTTTTAAAAAGATTGATTTGAAAAAATTGAAACGACTTGTAATATGAAACATGTAACAGATAAATTGTAGTATTTTTTTTTTGTAAAAAAACAAATTTCCTTGTAATTTGCTACTGAAACACATCAAAGCTGATCAGTTTTGTGTTCTCGATGAGAATATGGAAAAGGTGCAACTAGAACTATAGAGGGGTGTGGCAAATTTGCAGGTAACCCCCTCGCCGCCTTTGCAGAGGGCGATTTTTGGCGTAATCTCGCCTCTGCAAGGGCAATTTTTGGTCGGCATCCCATAAAGCCCCAATGGCCCAAGGAGGTGCTCATTTCAACCGGTCACAATTGAAGGAAAAAAAAGAGAGAGGTGAGGAAGAAGGAGAAGAGGTGCGAAGCGTTGTTGCTGTGCTTATTCGATCGCAGGTTAGTACAATATCCCGACGTTTGGTTATATTTTGTGTCGCATACTAGTGTAATTACCATGTATTTGAAATTTGTGAGTAGATCTATAGCACTTAGATGTGGATCCTAAATTTTTTGCGAGTAGATCTGTAGCACTGTGAGTAGATATGTTGAAATTTGTGAGTAGATCTGTAGCACTTAGAAGTGTGAATAATTTTAGGCTAGATTTGTTGTGCACACGTTTGGTTTGTAGTAGTACTATATTTGACCGTATGAAGGGCGTTTACAATATTTGATAGTTGTTTTTTAAACTGTAGGATGCCAAGGCGTGGAAAAGCTACCAACTCAAGGTAACGTAAATCGTTTCTGTGATATTTTGTGTTATTCGTTGTGCGTGAAATGAGGAATCCTAGATTAACGGGTTAGGGTGTTTCATTTATTGTTGACTTGTAGTTATCGCCCGAAGACTGAAAATGCTTTCGACCCATTGCCTTTGCCTAGCGGTGTTCCAGTGCCCATGTGTTGGTGCGGTGATCCTTGCAAGGTAGCCAAGTCCGATGAAGAGGAGACATACATGCAGAGATACTGGATGTGCCAATTTTGAGTTTGAGCCAACACTTGAGATACGCCGCATTAACTTAATGGTGAGGAACTGATGTTTTCTAATAATTATTTGGTGTATTAAGTAGTGTTGAACAACTTATTTGATTAGTAAACATTGCATTTGTGGCAGACCCCTCCACCGCTATGTGATTTTGAGCATTGGATCGACACCGAGATCAAGCCGCAAAACAAGGAGCGGTTGGAGTACATGCGGCAATGGGATGCAGAGCGCAAGGAGAAGATAGAGCAGAGACGCAAGGAGGAGGCCGCAGAAAAAGAGCACAAGGCTGAGGCGGAAAGGAGGCGTGTTGCTGCGTACAGGGAGGAGCGGGAGCGGAAGCTTGAGCGTGCGTGGCGAGCGAAGGCAGCAATGGAGGAGAATCCCGATGCGCAGAGGAAGGCAAAGTGGCCTCGTTGCACTCAGTAGTATGCACGAGTTGGTAGTTGTATGATGTATCGATGAATAATGTTTCGTACATTACAACCTCGCAACGTGTAGCGAACTAACGAACTTGAAATGTTATTTCGCGTGTCTTCCATTTTCCTTTCCCTTCTCGCCGTTGTACTCCGTTTGTGTTTCGCATTCACTTACTTTGATAGCGACCAATCGTAGCACTCTGTTACGCGCCGAAAGTTTTTCGTCGTTTCGTTGAGTAGATGTAGCGAATGACATGAAATATTTTCGTCACATATGAGTGCGGCGATCGAATACAGTTATATACAAAGAGGTAACACAAAGTTACTAACTGTAAATATTACAAACATGTAGCACTAGTAGCCTACTGGCGAGGCCTCTTACCCCTACCCCTCCTAATGTGCCCCTGAGAGTACGTCAGCCTCTCAGCGGGCACGACACGACTAGCGCGGACATCTAGTGCGGGCGTGTGCTGCGGCTGCTCCTGGCTCTGTGGTGGTAGTGCTCCACCAAGCTGAGAGGCGCCGAGAACGTCCTGCTCTGGGTCCTCCAGGTCGTCGAAGTCGTCGCCCTCACCAGACCCGCCCGCCTGCGACGAAGACTCGCCCGAACGGAAAATCCCCGCCGAGTAGTATCCTCCTGCAGATGTCAAAAGTTAAGCAACATTCCGCCCGAATAGTACGTTTGTAGCACTCATCGGAAGACGCTTGCTCACCTGGCGGCTGACTGAAGGGAGGAGGGACGGACGAACCGCTCGCTCGAACAAAGGCCGACGTGCTGGGCGGAGTCGCGAACGGCCGAGGGATCGACGATCCACTCGCTCCAGCAGAGTGTCCTGTCGGCAGCGTCGGACCTAGTTGACATTCAGTTTGTAATAACATGGCGAAGGTTTTGCATAGTGAGAAGGTACGGAACTAACCTGTGAACGCACCAGCACCGTGAGATATCGATCCTGGTGTCGGGCCGCGTGGACGTGGAACAGCAGCTGCCGGTGGAGGTACCGCATCCACGGCTGAACGACAAGAGAGGACGCGCAAGATCGAACGCATCTTCGTCTGCATCCGCTCGAACGTCACCCTCTGCTCAACGTCGTTCAGGTGCAGTCCAGCGTCCAACCTCAGCATCACCGCGTTGATGTCGGCGTTCATGGCGCGTGCAACGTCGACCTGCGGAAATCATTATTAATTAGGTTTGTCAGTCTCATATGTATCAACCGCGTAGTACGAAAACAAGAAGTCCGAGAAACATGGACGTACCCCCAGGAAGTACTCCTGGTCACGGTGCACGGGGTAGGTGTCCCTGACGCCTGCCTGGTGTAGCTGTCGAGCTGCCGCGGTAAAGGTGACGCGGGCACGTGTGCGTAGCAAGTACCACCAAAGGTAGGCAGTGTAGTTCTCCTCCGAGTGTGGGTGGACCTCGGCAATCACCTCCTCGGTGGCTACCAACCAGTCCTCGACGTACGGCAAGATCCGAGGTGCTCACAGTGTCCCTGCGTGCTGTCCCCGTTGAGTCAACTTGCAAAGAACATAATGGTCATCGAACGTTCCGCGCGTAGTCGACATAACAATAGTAAAGGTGAAAGAGAAATACTCACTGGTGGTCCTGGGGCGCGACGGGTATCGGTACGTTCACTGGAAAGCCCTGCCTCAGTCCGAACTGCCTCATAACACGGTAAGGGCAGTGAGGCTCGACGAAGATGTCGAAAACCAACGGCACCACCGTCAACCAGTACGCCGCGTCACGCGTGCACAAGGCAGACAGACCTAGAGGTGCTCTCTCCGCGACCACGTGGTGCGTGTAGGGCTCCCAGACGACGTCCGAAGGCTGCAGACGGTCGAACTCGAAGACAAACTCCGGGTAGCTCCGTCTAACCTGGACGTGGGCGTAACGGCGCTGCGACACAAGGAGAACCAACTCGTCAGAACATCAGTCGCACATAATCTGAAATTTGAAATGAAAACAATTTGTACTTACGTTGCGGCGGCACCAGTACGTGCCCATCGTCGGCCCGTCGGCTGGGTGGTCGGCTGCCGGTCCTGAAGCGTACGCAGCGGTGTCGACGATCGGTCGGCTGATCGCGAACCGCTCAGCTGCCCAGAGCTGAATAAGCAGAGGGCAGCCCGTGAAAATCGCTCCAGGATCTATCTTGCAGCAGGCCTCGCACAGCGCACGGTACGTGGCAGCGAGGACTGCCGAACCCCAGCTCCACTGCGGCACGGCTCCTAGCTCCGCATCCGCGATCGCCCGGGCGTAGTGGATCAGGCCCCTGTCTACTGCGTGCCCGGTGGTGCTGGTGAACATCACCTAGCCGAACATCCACAGTAGGTACGCCTCTAAGGATCGTCTGAGCGAGTACTCGTCGGCGTCGGGGTGGAGTTGGTCGGTCTACAACAAAAAGCAAACGATGTTAAAAGATCTACAACTTTATAGTTAACAACTTTTTCATTTAAGATCGTTTACATATCCAAATATTCGTTACAAAATCTAAAACCTATTTAAAAGAATCTCATATCTACATTTTAAATGATATCAGATGGAGATAAACTTTATATCAAAGTTATAGATCTCACGAAGATCTACAGCTTTGTTATTAACAACTTTTTTATTTAAGATCATTTAAAGTGTCGAATAAGCATTATTAGTTTTGCAAATTTTTGAAACCTAAAATTATTTTTGCAAATCTTTAAAAAATAAAAATTAAAAATGCTAAAAAGTGTAAAAGTTAACTTACTGTGAACTGCAGCAGCCAAGCCTTCGTAGGCCCGGCGGTGGTGTACATGTTCGGGGGAGCAACTCCAGGGAGCCCAGGTAGCCTCATCACGGGAGCGAATCGCTCCATGATATCCTCCCTCCAGCCACCAGCACCGTCCACTGGGCCAACAGCCTCCCCGGCCAGTGGAAGCCCAAGCAGGTACGCGACGTCTTGAAGCGTAGGTGCCATCTCCCCACAGGGGAGATGGAACGTGTGCGTCTCCGGCCGCCACCGATCTACCAAAGCAGCCAGCAGCGACCGGTCCGCATCCCAGCGCTTGGCCGGGTCGTTCTCGTCCGCCCGCGCCTCAACAAGCTTGCATATCGCTATCAGGCCTGCCTCATGCAACCTGCGTACCGTGGAGTTCAACATTAGTACCACATATTTCCAAATAACCAAAAAATGCCATCAAGTAATTAAGCTCTATCATACCACGGAACGTGTCGCGGATCGGCCCGCAACAACTCGTGCGACGGGCGTGGACGAAAGGTGGTAAGCTGCGCACCCTGCACCGCCGACAAGTACTGTCACGCCCCAAACTAGCCCCGAACGGAGGCCAGTATAAGGCGATCCAAATTAACCTGTATGTCTGTACCAGTCCCAGGAAATAGCGCTGGTACAATAGGAAAACGGAATATCACAACAACAGCGGTCTCTTTATTAAGAGTAGGATTACAACCAAGGTTGGAACTGCGGACAGAACCCGAGTTCACAACAGCAATACAAAAAGGCGGAAGCGGAAAGCGGAGACTAGCCCTAAGCCACAAGCAAAGCCCTGGGGAAGGCCGAAACCCTACTACTGCTCGAAGTCTGCTTGCTCTTGGAAGAACTCTTCATCAGCAGGGTCCACCTCTTCATCTTCGAGAACTGGGGGGGGTTTAATTATATAGAGCAAGGGTGAGTACGGGAGTACTCAGCAAGTCAGGGGAATTAAGTGTTTAATGCAAGCTTCAAGGGAAAGCCAGTTGTTTTGCACAATTGATTTTAGTTCAGGACTTTCAGAAACATCTAAGTGAGTGCTTCTCGACGGCACGGACGAGAAAGTACGTCTCATCCGGCCGGAGCAGTGAAATTGTATCAATTGATTCTCGTCGGCGCGAGAGGCTCCCTGCCAATCGTTTACCGACCCGGCTGCACCAACAGCCACAACTCACACACGCCGGTACGAGAGGCTCCCTGCCAATCGTCACCGACTCCGACTGCTTCAACAGCCACAAGTCAACACATCGGGACGAGAGGCTCCCTGCCAATCGTCACCGACTACGGCTGCTTCAACAGCCGTAAACCAAGCACAGAAGGGGAAACCTCACACCAACAGCAGTTCACAAGGTGTTCAATAAAACTACGCTAAGGAATCACCTCACATCCGCCCATAACCGTGGGCACGGCTGTTCGAACAGTTGTTAACCTCTGCAGAGGGGGTACACTTTACCCACACGACGTTACTAACCCCGAATCACCCAGCCCGCGACTCTCGGTCATGTCTGGCGACCTTGAGGCTTTCACGACAAGGCATTTCGAAAGCCGACTCAGGGTCATCTTATGCCAACGGGAGGGGTCCCACGGACCAACACTAGGTTAGGTCCCAGACCATACTGTGCCAGGAAGCCCAGGGGTCCTCCCCGACACCACCCCGGCGAATCCACTTGTCCCTTGGCATCAAGATTTCCCTGGCCTAGCTAATTACTCAGCCAAGGGCGTCCCATATCACCCATGTGGTCGTACTTGACATATGCTTGGATGTAATTCCCAAGGAATCGGTCCTTAGAGCGAGAACGGGCCGACCGTACCTCCAGTACGTCTCCCGTACCGCGAGTTTTAGAAACTCACTTTAGTTTTCAAGACACCGACCGAAGTGTCGGGTTTTCCAAGCATTTTGTAAACTCAAGTTTTACCCAGGTGATCAATTTTAAAGTTTGAGGGGAGTCTCGATATTCGTACGCGAGGTACGGATACCGAGGCATCACCTGAGGGGTGACAAGGGTGTTAGGGTATTCAAATAATCAAGGAAGGTGAATGCAGCAAAAGGGTAGGGCCTGCCGGTTGTATTGCAAACCGAGGCCGAGTGCCAAGTGTAACCTAAGTCATGCATAGTTTGCGGAATCGAAATACTTAATTTAAATTATGGGTTCAATTGATCAAAGGTGACTTGCCTTGCTCGAGATCTTGAGCTTCTTCCTCGAAATCCGCGCACTGCGGGTCTTCGGGCTCCGAGACTACACGCAAAACGAGACGACTCAACAACGCGATAAAAAGAAGCCCTATTAAAGACCACTAAGCATGCCATTGGATAGATCTCGATTTTTGAGGAATTTTGGAAGTGGAAGGGGGTTAATCGGACGAACGGTTGAAAAGATATGAATTTCCGAAGATTAAAGGATTTTCTGGAATAAAGAAAAGGAATTCTTAATTCCCTGGAAAAGAAAAGAAGGAGGGACTGAAATTGGACTTTATTTTGGGCGGCTAAGGGCAGCCCAAAGGATTTGAATGGGCGCGGCCAAATTAATTGGGCCGACGGCCCGAAGGGAATCGGCCTATGGCCGATCGGCGCGCGAGGGAAGGAAGGCCGATGGGCCGAGGCAGGCCGATGGCGCTTGGAGGCCGAGCGGGCCGGCGCTCGAGGGCGCGGCCCAAGCCGAGTGACGCGGCCTGGCGGCGTGGCCTGGTGACGCGGCCTGGTCCGGTCTCCCGAGTGACTCGGGGCCGACTGCGCCGGACCGAGTGAGCCAAGGGGTGGTGGGAGGCCGAGTGGAGAGGAGGGGGCCGATGGGCCGGTGCAGGCCGCGGCCTACGCGGACGGCCGATCCGGTGGACCGCGACCACCACGCGGGTGCTAGGGCGGGGCCCACCCGTCAGCGGCGCAGTGCGCGTGAACCCAGCGTATGGAGGTGGAGAGGAGAGGGCGCCGGCTGGCGCTCGCGTGGCGCCTACGTGGCGACCACGGAGGCCGGCCGGGCGGAATGGGGAGCGGGCACGGCGAGTCGGCACGATCCCGGGCCGGGGAAGAGGATGAGGGCGCCGGGCTCCTCTTCTCGCGGCGGCGGACGGCAAGAGGGGTGGTGGCGCGACGCGACGGGTTGGAAGGGGATGGAGCTCGGCGGCGGGCGGTAATGGCGGCCGGGAGCGAGGGGGGTTTTTATGGGGAAGGAGGCAAGGTCGGTTTGGGGAGCGGAATGCCGGTCCGCGGAGGCGGTGGAGCGCGGCGAGGGGACCGCGCGGGCGCTCCCCACGCTAGCGGCCAAGCGCGGCAGCGGGTGACGTCGGCGGCGGTCGGTGGCCGAGGAAAAAGAAAAAGAAGAGGGAGGAAAGGGGAGCCGGTCCCTTGCCGAGACGGGAAAGGGCACGGGGAGAGGGAGAGGACACGGCTCTCCTTGGCGGCACGCGCACGCAGAGGCGGCGGGGTCGGGCGGACGGCGGACGCCGGTGGGACGGAACGGAGAGAGAGAACAGCGGGGGATGAAGGCAGAGAGAGGCGGAGCTGGCGCGACTCTCTCTCGCGCGGGCGCGTGCGGCGCACGTGCGCGCACGTGTCCGGCGCGGGTGGCTGCGTGGGCAGGCCGGACGGCCTGGGAAGGAGGGAGAGGGAAGGCCGAGCGAGAGGGACTGGGCCGAGGCGGCCCAAAAAGGGGAGAGAAAAAGGAAAGGCCGAAGGGGGAAATCGGCCCGAGGGCAGAGGGAGGAAACTTAGACTTTTTCCAGAGAAAAAGAAAGGAGGAGTTTGAGGGCTCGGATTTGAAATCCGATTTCGTGGTTTTCTCTGGGATTGAACTGAGTGGGGAGACACGAGACCTTGGCACACAACAAGACTCAACCGAAGAGCAAACTTTCACAATTAGGGTTTTTAGCAGACTAGTTTTCCCGCTAACGCCGCGAGAAAACGGGCGTTACAAACCAACCCCCTAACAAGAATCTCGTCCCCGAGATTCAGCACCTAAGGGAGCAGCTCCGGGAACTGGGCACGGAGAAGATCTTCGCGTTCCCAAGTGGCTTCATCCTCTGAGTGGTTGCTCCACTGCACCTTGTAGAACTTAACGGTCTTTCTTCGAGTCTGACGTTCAGCCTCTTCAAGGACTCTGATGGGTCTCTCTTTATAGGTCAGGTCCTTCTCCAGTTCTATGCTTCCCAAGGGAAATTGTTCCTCTGGAACACGAAGACATTTCTTTAATTGGGACACATGGAACACATTGTGCACATTTGTCAGTCCTTCTGGTAGCTCAAGCTGGTAGGCAACTTCGCCGCGTCTGGCGGTGATGAGGTAGGGGCCGATATAGCGAGGGGCTAACTTGCCGGACATCCCAAACCTCTTTAGACCACGGAGTGGAGACACTCGCAGGTACACGTGATCTCCCACTGCAAACTCGAGATCACGTCTCCGATTATCTGTATAGCTTTTCTGTCGGGTCTGAGCTGTCTTCAGGCGGTCTCGAATCAACTTGACTTGCTTTTCAGCTTCCTTTAGAATGTCAGGTCCAAACACTTGCGCTTCGCCTACCTCGTTCCAACACAACGGGGTGCGACACTTTCGTCCAAACAGGGCTTCATTTGGGGACATCTGGATACTGGATTGGTAACTGTTGTTGTACGAGAACTCGGCGTAAGGGAGACAGCGATCCCATGTGCCTTCAAAGTCCAAGGCACACGCTCGAAGCATGTCCTCCAGGATCTGGTTAACTCGTTCTATCTGCCCATCTGTCTGCAGGTGATAGGCGGTACTGAAGTTTAAATTGGTACCCATTGCCTCGTGTAACTGTTGCCAGAATCTTGAGGTAAACTGAGTGCCTCGATCCGACACAATCTTCTTTGGGCAACCGTATCGGCAAACCACATGGGTCATGTACAG